>BKCP01011070.1:809517-837939 GCA_008636005.1 Striga asiatica | reverse complement strand
ATTTTTTTCTTGTCAGTTATTTTTAAATTACACTATTTCTTGTTTACGCGGTTACGCCAAGTTTTGAATGTTGTATTTAAAAAAAAAAAATCAATAATTATAGTAACGTGTAAAATAATCCTAATTTATTGTGATGATATCGTTTTTTTTTATTGGACCTACCCAAAGGGTCGATACGAAACTGAGCCCAGTCTGGGTAGGTCATCTTGACCGCTAACAAGCATACCGGTCAAAACCAGGTGACCCGGCCAATCCTGACATTAACCTGACTGAGTCAACATGGTTTGAACCGACCGTTTAATTATTATTTTGTATTTGTAGATATTTTTTATTTTAAAAGTGAATTCTATATACTTATGTAGTAAATGTTCATAACAAAATACTATATTAATATACTCTAGGTATATAAACAATTGACTCCATGATTCAAAGGCCAATCTAGGTCATTTACCGGGTCTTGTTTAAAAACATTGGATTTTATGTTGAATAGTATATCTAAATATGAGTTGATTTGATATACTCATCAAATTTGGTTGGTCCAAATAAAGATACATTGATATACACCTAAAAATACACAGCACTTCCAATCTCCACCTAATGGAAGAGCCCCCAATAGAATCAAGAATTGTTTCTAAATACTAAAATCAATACATTATATCAAGAACCATAGAAGGTATAATTGAACTTGAGCATTTTATTCTTTCACCACGAAAAAAAAATAAAAAAATTAGCCTTTATTCTTTGCAATGCGCACTTCGTAGCCGAATCATCTTCAAGATACTATGAAATATTTGAATTTTAATCCGACCCCTTTTGGGAGGTAGAGCAACCGCTTTACTAGGAATCCTATTACCTTCTTCAGCCATGAATGAAATTAGCTGATAGGAAAACAATGGCAAACACAAAAGCACATATATAAGTGTAATATATGTAGAAGGAAACTACTTTTTGTTTTTGGGATAATAAATTAGACAAGACATAAACAAAAGAGCCTATTAATTACCTGGGTTTGTTGGGGGGGATATTAATAAACAGACTTAAAATTAATTTGCAGTACAAAACATTCGAGAGATAGAAATCTCAAATTTATAGTGTTTGAAAATCTACATAGAGCACCAATAATAGTGCAATATGTACACATGGACATTGTTTTCCATATGATAAGGATGTTTGAAAAGGACAAATCATGGGCTAAGGGAGCAGAAAGAGTGATCTTGGCCCAATTGGTGTCATATGTTGTAGACAAGATAAAACATCAGATTTGATTTTTATATTTTATTTTTTAAAATATTTATTATGCGCTTTTTTTAGATTTTAAAATTTGTTACATTTAATTTAAACCTTTTAAAACTCAGTATCGAATTTTTCATTTGAAATTTCAAAGTCTTAAACAATTCATGAGATATTCAATTGTCTGAATATTTTTAGACTTATTGATTTTCAAAAATAAAATATATATAAGAAATATCACACCAAAATTCAGATGAAAATAAAATAAAATAAATCTCTAATTTTAATAACTCTATAAAACATGAGATACAGGAGACATAGGAGAACAATAATAAAGTGGAACGTAAGTTCGTGTTAGTTCTTTTGGCATACCATCTATGGTCCACCGTGTTTCTAATAGTGGGAGATTACCAAATTTGTTCTAGAGTCGAGACTTGAGACACGTTGATTTTCAAAGTCTTACGGGTCAACCATTATAAAATATCATAAATTGACTACAAATATTAGAAATTACTTATTATCTAGAAAACCAATGCATAATAATTAATATCACAAATTTAGTATAAATGTTATAAAATAATTATTCGCTATAAAAAATGACACGTCTTAAACTATTGCCCCAATATAAGAAGTTGTTTAAAAATCTCCCATTTAATTATATTGCTCTATAAGATTGATTGAACTCATTGTGGCTTTTCATTTGAAATTTGGTTTACTTTTTATGTAGATACATTGTATCTTGTGAATCTATGAACCTAATGGAGATCTAATTTATTTTTTCACACTCCACATTATCCAGATCCAGTTTAATTATTTCATTGAAAAATAGTTACAAGCATAAAAAAAGGTCACGTGACATTTGATTTATTAATTTTTAATTAAATTCAAACATCGAAGATTATTTTTGCTAACACAAATTACAAAATGATCAACACGTTCAACAATAAAAAAAATAATAATAATAACAACAACAACAATAACAACAACAACAACAATAATAATAATAATAATACATATAATTCTCAAATGCGCTGAACCTAAGTGGCAGACTCGTGTGTTTCGTAAGCTTATTAGGCATAAATTGGTACTTCGTATTGACACATGTTAAAGTTTAGCTTTGACTATTAGGCTTGGGAATTACCATAAACTATTTTAATTTTTTTTTTATTAAGTTACCATATACTACTCTTACCTTTATTGTTTAATTCATATATTAATTATTATAAATATTTATTCTTTTTATTTTTAAAACTTTATTATTTTTGTATAAAATAATATAAAATATTATTTATCAATTTAAATAGATTATATAAAAAATTGAATGTTATTATTTTAATTAAAATAGTAAATATAAAATAATATCATAATTAACTATAATAAAATAATTTTGTATTTCATAAATTAGAAAATAATATATTTTACGTAAATTCTAAATTACTAATTATATGAATTTAAAATACCTGAAAATTTAATAAACGTGAGACACTGACTTTATAAATATAAATATAATCATTATACAATAATTTTTTTTGTTTAAAATAAAAAACGAATCAAATATATGAAGTTGTAAATAATATTAGTTTTATACACATATAATTAAAAATATCTTTTCTGGAAAATTAGTGTAAAATGGGCACCATTTGCATATTCATTATACATAATTTCACAATAAAAATATAAATAATTTCAATTCTTTTTTACAAATATTAATACATTTAAATACCCATCTAGTACACGGATATTGTATTAGTAATAATAATAACAACAATAACAATCTGAATTTGATGACGATTTGCCTGTGAATTGAATAATAATGTAAGAGAATTTTGCCAAATGATAAAATATAACACATGCTTTAATATAAACTCTCCGAGATATCTATTCGTTCTTCCTTTGTTGACTAACGTGGGAGAACAAAGCAAGCTCCATGGATCCATGTTGTGTGATCAATGATCATATACAATCTTCATTATGCTAGTCTATTTTTGGTTCAAAATGTCATGTCCATGTAATAAATGTTAAAAGTACTATAAGTTATGTGTTAGGATCATATGTGAACAAACTAATGTGTTTCATAGTATTAGCATGCACTCTTTGTAAGAAAACCTACCGCTAGCGTAACAATAGTATATGTGTAAAATGAACGATATACCGTTTAAAAACAGTATTTGTGTAAAATGAATGACAGATGCAGTCAACGTAATGCGGATAACACATCAACATTATAGTTAAAACATATTATATCATTCATATCAACTATGTGAAATTGAAGACTAGTTATAATTGTCAATACAACAATAGATGTTATATCATTTTTATTTTACCCACGGTGGATATGATATCAATATGACCACCAATTGATATGATATGAGATTAACAATATAATGCTCGATGAAAAATTAATTAAAATAGTATTAAATTTTTTAACCATAGATAGACATGAATCAATATGCCCGTCAATTGAGATGATCGAAAATTAACATATAATACACCATGAATATTCGATTGAAAGATCGCGAAATTTTAACCTAGCATATTTTAATCATTTTCGAATTCTATAGTGTATACCAAAGCATAACACTATTGGTTAGTTATTGTCCAACAAGAATACATGGCTTCAATGTAGGCCCAATAACCCTAGCTTCTGAAATGGGCCAACCACACACACAAAACGTAGCCCATCCAAACCCACAGTGGCACATCGGTAATATACATTCTTTTTCCACACTATATAAATTCTCCCCTCTGCAAACCCTAAATTTTACACTATCAAACCCTAGAGCTTCATTTCCCGCCCCACCATCACCAAATGGCCGCCGCCGCCCGACCCCTCGTGTCCGTCCAACCACTGGAGAACGACATGGCCACCGACGGAGGTTCCGCCGGCTCCAACTCCGTTCCCCTCCCCGACGTGATGAAGGCCGCCATCCGCCCCGACATCGTCACGTTCGTCCACGGCCAGATCTCCAACAATGCCCGCCAGCCCTACGCCGTCTCCAGACGCGCCGGCCACCAGACTTCCGCCGAGTCCTGGGGCACCGGCCGCGCCGTCTCCCGTATTCCCCGCGTTCCCGGTGGCGGCACGCACCGCGCCGGTCAGGGAGCCTTCGGAAACATGTGCCGCGGCGGGAGGATGTTCGCGCCGACCAGGATCTGGCGCCGCTGGCATCGGCGCGTCAACGTCACCCAGAAGCGCCATGCCATCGTCTCCGCCATCGCCGCCTCCGCTGTCCCCTCGCTCGTGTACGCCCGTGGGCACAGGATCGAGGAGGTCCCCGAGCTGCCCCTCGTCGTCTCCGATTCCGCTGAGGCCGTTGAGAAGACCAACGCCGCCGTCAAGATCCTTAAGCAGATCGGCGCCTTTCCTGACGCCGAAAAGGCCAAGGACAGTCACTCGATCCGCCCTGGAAAGGGGAAAATGCGCAACCGCCGCTACATCTCGAGGAAGGGACCCCTCGTCGTGTACGGGACTGAAGGAGCAAAGCTCGTAAAGGCTTTCCGCAACATCCCTGGCTTGGAGGTTGCCCACGTTTCCCGCCTGAACCTCCTCAAGCTTGCGCCCGGAGGCCATCTTGGGAGATTCATCATCTGGACCAAATCTGCCTTTGAGAAGCTGGATGAGATTTACGGGACTTTTGACAAGCCCTCCGAGAAGAAGAAAGGGTATGTGCTGCCCAGGACCAAAATGGTGAATGCTGACCTGGCCAGGATCATCAACTCCGATGAGGTGCAGTCTATTGTGAAGCCAATCAAGAAGGAAATCAAGAGGGCTCCCCTGAAGAAGAACCCGTTAAAGAATCTGAATGTGATGTTGAAGCTCAATCCGTATGCTAAGGCTGCTAAGAGGATGTCATTGCTGGCTGAGGCACAGAGGGTTAAGGCTAAAAAGGAGAAGCTTGACAAGAAGAGGAAGCAGAACACTAAGGTACTCTTGTTGTTGCATATTCACCTTTTTGCTGTAGTGATTATGCTGCTCAATATAAGCTATGTTATGTTGTATCTTGTGAATTTTCTGATGGGATTATCTGTTTTATATAATTTTTATATGGGCTGTTGTTGTAGCTGATCATTTGTTTATATTGTCATTATGCTAAAAATAGTCACTTGGGCTATGTTTGGTAAAACTAGCTTATCAGTAATTTTTGAGCTTATAGCTTATAGCTTATGACTTATAGCTGAAAAGCTAGCTTATATGATAAAAGTGTTTGGTAAAATTAGCTGATAAGCTAGCTGGAATAAAAAATTCAACTAGCTTGTTTGAAAAGCTACCTAAAGAAGCTTTTCAAATAAGCTCGAGCTTTTGTCCTACCAAACGAGGCTTATTTGAATATAAGGAGTTTATAAGCTAACCAATTAAGCTATAAGCTAGTTTATTTGTCTACCACACAGCCTTGGTCTCTGTTGTAAATTGTTTGTCATTGGTATTATATATCATTTACCTGTAGACTTTGTTTGATTCATTCTATGTACTGAGTTCAAAATTCACTTGTGCTAAATATTTGCTGAAGTAAGTTACATCTTGGTTTGTGATTGGCATACTTCAAATTCACTTGTGATATGTATTTGCTGAAGTTTCATCTGGGTTTGTGATTGGCATACCTGTTAGGCATATTTTAAATGGCTACACCTAAATTTTGTATATGTTAGGAATGAAATTGAGAATACAAATGCTTTTCTTAGGCTGCCAAGAGTTAGACGACAGTCATTCATTTTTACCAAAAATGTTTGCTTATACTATGAAATGTTGTACCTTTTTATATGACATTTGAGAGAATAAGGCTTCCAAACAATTAAATAGACTGAGGGGGTTGTATACGTTTGGAATTTCGAGTGACGTTTAGAGACATTTTGAGATTTGAGAATTTTTAAGATTTTTAGATTTTGGAAGAATACTGAGAAATCTTAATAGAGTGGAGGGATTTGGAGTGAGATTTTGTGTATGTTTTTTTCTTTAGAAATCCCATCAAATTTTTTAAAGTCTTAACAAATCTTAGTCTCAAATAAGTTAAATACCTTAGGATTTTGTAAGACTTTAAAATCCCACATGAATACCTCAAGATTTTTAAACGTCTTGAGAAGTCTAAATTAAATAAACCCTGAAGTCTTAAAAAGTCTGTAGAAATCCGAATTTAATACAACCCCCTAAACATAATAACATCTGAATTGAGAAACATATGCCTTTTCATGGTGAATATTTAGGTCACTGCATTTTGTATTTTGTTGCGTCTTTGGTCATTTATAAAGAACTTGCATTTTGAGTTTTTTGCATTTGCTCTCTTCTGATTCATTGTACGGCCGTTCGTTTTGTTTTTCCTCCTTGCTTCTTTTGTAGGAGGAGGCAGCATCAATTCAATCTGCTGGCAAGGCCTGGTACAAGACTATGATCTCAGATAGTGACTACACAGAATTTGAGAACTTCTCAAAGTGGTTGGGCGTGTCTCAGTAATTTTGATTCTCTTTATGTTTATTAGAAAAAACTACATGCAAAGTTTGTTTTGTGTTATGTTTTTCGGGTGTTGGAGATTGAGAAACAAAGATTGTGAGGTTTTATGGGATGGGAAAAAATATTGCAATAATGTACTTTATCCCCCCTCCAACTTTTTTTGGTACGTCGGTATTTTTTTCAGTTTGCGAGTTGTTTTTTCAAGACAAATATATTTGAAGACCCATTTTACTTTCAGTATTATTAAGTGTTCTACCCATTTTGTTTTTATATGCTAACTATGGTTTGCTTTGCCATCTATAATTGTGAAAATTTGATTCTATGCTGTTTTTTTCTTTTTTCTTTTTGGTCTGCTCAGTTGTGATTTTCTCATTTAAGCATTGAAATGAAAAGGAGAGATTCTTTTTTTTTTAAACAAAAAAATGTTTCTTTTATTCTGATCCTACAAAACTCCACAATGCAAATAATTGGAACTAATTATTATTATTTATTTGTCCAATGAAACAATGTACATTAAATAATGTCAATATGTTATCTTTACTACTTTCTCATTTGACAATTATGTTTCACATTTTCCAAATTTACAAATGGACAAAGATTAGTATTTTTCCCTTCCGTATTATTATATATTTGTCCAATGAAACAAAGTTCATTAAATAATGTAAATATGTTATCTTTACCACTTTCTCATTTGACAATTATGTTTTTCTCACATTTTCCAAATTTACAAGTGGACAAAGATTAGTAGTTTTCCCTTCCGTACCATTCACCAAGCATTTCCTTTCACTTTATATATCACCTCAACCAATTGGGTTATGTCCTTGTTCACAACACTTCTCCCACCTACCTGTATCTCGACTGGTTTATTAAAAAATTAACGAGCTAAGATTTCAACTTGACGATGGAAACTGAGGGAAAATGACACTGTTTGCCGATCTCCAGACAAATAACATATCTTTTATTTTTAGATCAAATCACCTATTTTATAGAACAAATCAACTTTAATTATTTCATTTTACATATTATTTTAATACAAGTTCAAAATTCCATTATAATCTAACTCAACAACCTTTTTAAAGTTCAAAATCGCATTATAATCTAACTCAACAACCTTTCTAAAATTAGCTCTTGTTAACTAAAAAAAAAAAAATCAAACTCAACCCAATTTATATCCAAGCACACTCTTAATGGTATATGTTTTTGGAAAAAATAAATTAAAAATTGTAGTAAACATAATTGCAGCCATATCAATAGTGGATAGCCAACACCATGGACTAGACATTACCACTCGCCGATCCGACTAGGTCAAACCCTTGGTCCGTGGTTTTACCCAAGCCAATTCAAGTTCAAGCATTTTCACCAGTTCAATGATTTTTTTTCCTATTATTTATTAACTATTTTTTTATGCCAGTTCGGCGTGGAACCGGCTGGCCAGCCCATATATACACTCGAGCCAATCTAGAGAAACTGACGTTTTGACCTGAAACCGATATTTGGCCACTTCTACCACAACATCTAAATTGGGCTTGTGGGATCCAAACAGTTGGACCATTATGGGCCAGCCTTGAAATAGTTATCTACTTTTGACTGCCCAATGTTATGAGTATGATAGTCATAAGTAATCTACTTTGACTACCCACGTGTTTGGGAGACTCTGAGTATGTTTGTTTATGGAAATTTTTCAAAAAGTATTCAACATTTTAACTCAATCATTTTTTTTAACTCAACCCCACCATCATTTATATTATTAATATAATTAAATAATATCATTCAATCATTCATACACACCACATCAACCTTAATTCACTATTCATCCACTCACATTGTTTTAACTAACCATCACTTCAATCATCTCTCTCCTACTTTTATATCAAATCAATTTTAATTATTTTATTTTAAAAATTATTTTAAATACCCACCAACAACTAACCATACCACTTTTTTTAAAATTAACCAAACCAAAACTAAAAAATCCAAACAAAACAAAAAATTTCCATAAACAAACATGCTTATCCTCCATACAGATACAATGATGCATTACATATTAAGAGTCTCTATTAAGGATCATTGAAAAAAAAAAGAAAGAAAGAAAAAAAAAGGAGTGCATTAGTATTTTTGTAAACTTAGTAGTTATTTTAGATTTTAAAATAAATTTTGTCCGACAAAACAATAATGACAAAAAGCTTGATATTCAATTTCACAAATATTGTTATTATGAGATTGATTAGTAGATAGACATGTCAACTTACTATATTTTTCTTTATATATAAAAATTATACTTATATTATGAAATATCATAAATTTGTTTTTGCTGTTTCATAAAATACATAAGTGTTTTTTTCTTTCTTTCTTTTTTTTCGTAAAGTACATAAGTTAAAAATGAAGAAGTGCGTATCTTAAATAAATAATATGATATGATTTTCTTTGTTACAATCAGATATGTCTAGCATAAATCTACATATCTCAAATGTTAAACTAAAAATCCCCCCCAATGCATATAAATAATGATAAAAATCTATTTGATAGTGACACCTTCAAAAAAAAAAAAAAAGATGATTTGGGTAAATATTTAAGTCACCAAATAATTGTTTTTTGACCCGGCCGGCCCGGCGGGTCGACCAGGGACCCGGTCGATCCGGAGCCGAAACCGGTTCGGGTGGACTATTAAGACCGAGTAACAATGGACCCGGTCAAAACCCGGTTGACCCAGTCTCTATAAATTTTTTATTTTTTAATATTTTTTATATAAAAAATAAAAATTATATAAATATAATGATATAGTAAATATTTATCATGAGATACAATATTATTAACACCTAAATATACAAATTTTGTATACAAAACATTTATTTTTCTTACTTTTATGTATATTTATATGTCAAAAATACTATATATATAATTTAAAAATTTTTAAAATTAATTATCCGATTCAACAATTGATCCGGTGACTTGGAGACCTGCCTGGGTCAATTTCCGGATCGGGTTTAAAAACTATGCACCAAATCACTAATTAACTATTAAGTTTCTACACTTTACATGAATTCTTTAATGATTATATTATTCTTGTCCCAACAAGTACCTGTAAACTAGTTTTTTAATAGTGCATTGAAAAAGTGTCTAACCTACTTTGTCAAAAATAGTCTTGAAGGTTTGAAGATGAAGTGATTAAGTGAAGCATCAGTTTTTCTACTAACCAAGCTCAAAATTGAAGCAACTTAAACACACAAATAAAAAATATTATTAGTAGTTACAAAAACTAAACAATAAAACAAAAAAATATACACATAAAATGGTACTACCAATAGTGTATTAGCCTAAAATTTAAATATGTGTATACTTTCAAAATGAAAGCATAATATTATAAAAAATAAAATAAAGAGGCTTGTGAAATTGTATAATATAAATATATTTAAATAAAAAAAATATAACAACTCGACTCATCTAATAATTACTAGTATGTACCCGTGCGATGCACGGTGGGGCGCATAATTTAAAACATATTAAAGTACTTATTTTAAATATAATTAATTCAATTTAACATCTAATTATAGAAACAAAAATAAAAAAAAAAAGAAATCATATATTATTAAAAACTTCTCTGTACACAACATTATTTGTTTGATTTGGGGGCAAATCATGTTCACCACATATTAGAATTTTCAGACCCCTTCTGTTGGTGACGCGCGAAACAGCAACATATAATTGGCCATGACTGAAAACTGGTTTCTTCAAGAATAAACCAACGTGAGATAAGGATTGACCCTGACTCTTGTTAATAGTCATTGCATAAGAGACCACGATAGGAAACTGCCTTCTTTGAAACTTAAAAGGTACTCTTGCATCGGAAGGAGTTATCGTCATTCGAGGTATCAACACTTTATCCCCTGCATGGTCGCCCGTAAGTATCCTACATTCTAGGACATGATTGGAGAGTCTTGTTACAACCAAACGTGTCCCGTTGCACAATCCCATAGAATGATCCATGTTCCGCAACAGCATAACCGGAGTTCCCACCTTCAGATGCAACTCATGATTTGGTGTACCAGAACACTTGAGAGAATTTAAGAACTCAGGAGTGTGGATTTCTGACAAGAAGTCAGAATCCAAATCGGATTTACACGTACTGTCGGAGCTCAAATATACACGACCTTCTGTTAGATTCAACGACGACATGTATTGGTTGATAGACTCAACGATCTCCAACGTAGGTGCAAGTATGGCTCTGTCCTTCAGATAACTTGGATCATCTGTTGCGTTCTTGAACATTGGATACGTGCTCTCAACAATTGCAGCAATGGGGTCATCGGATGGGTCTATTAATAGATCATCTGGTATTTCAATGGAGGCACAACCATCGTTAACACCTCCAATAGTACCATCTCCGATGCTAGCAATCCAATCAGCAAATTTAGAAAGCTCCTCACGTTCATCCGAATCATCAAGGCTCTGAAGACGCATGTTCTTCGTTAACCTAAGCACGGTACAATCTTGCCAAATGGTTGAAGCATTTATCGAAGCATTAACAATCTGTTGACGGTTCCCCTTTGGAATCACTGGTAGGATTTGTCGAAAATCTCCACCAAAAACAACAGTCTTGCCACCAAACGGTTTATAATGGTTCATCGGGTTGACCGTTCCCATGATCGCCTGAAATGACGTTTGAACAGCTTCGAAGCAATGCTTATGCATCATTGGAGCTTCGTCCCATATGATGAGGGAGGACCGTATAATTAGCTCTGCCAGAGGGCTAGCCTGGTTGATATCACAGGACGCATTTTCGTGAAGATTAATAGGTATGCCAAAGCGAGAGTGTGCAGTTCTTCCACCAGGCAACAGAAGAGAAGCTATTCCACTCGATGCAACACAAAGCACGATCTGACCCTTCGATCGCAATCCCGCAGCTAATGTTCTCCACAAGTACGTCTTACCGGTTCCGCCATAACCGTAGACAAAGAAAACACCGCCCTGACCTGAGTCTACCGCTGCCATAATTCTTGAATAAACTCCTTTCTGTTCGTCAGTCATATTTCTAAGAAGATTACTGTGCTCGACAGATAAGGCCTTGCGGTCATAATTTAGCTCATCCAAAATCAATCGATTTGTACTCGTAGTAACACCGGTCATATCAGGAAAAGGCATTGTTGGATATTCTCGAAGACTCGTACCGCGACGTCTCAACAAATGTTCAATTTCAGCGAGAGCTAAATTTTTTATATCTGCATCACTCAGCTGCAAACCTAAGAAGGAAAACAATTCAAAGTCAGAATTACAAAAAATCGACTATAGTACTTAAAAAGGAAATGAAAAATAATAAAATAAACAATAAAACATAAATAAAAATTAAGTCACATACTTTCATTATTGAAGAGAAGACGTTGTCTATAAACGATGTCATCAGAGAGAAAATCCAAACACTGTTCCCATACGTGCTCGGGTCTACCTAACGATCCAGAAACCAACAACGTTGCAAACATGCGTCTCAGAGAATCAGCAGATGCCCATTGACTTGCCTCAGATATGCCATCAACATACTCACGATCGTCACCCAACAAACCTAGAGCGTGGCAAGCATCACGATACGACGAATATTGAACGTTGGCTGCCTTCATATAATCCTCGTGGCATGTTGCTCCACGGGTTACATTAAGCATGCACCTCAAATAGAAATTATCGCCGGCGTTAGGAGGAACATAGCGCAGGCGGGCTATAGCGCCATCTCTGATTCGAGGGGTCCACTCTCTCAACGTCGTGTTCCAAACAAATTTCCTTGGTGCCTCAACATATGTGAGCTCCCTCGCCTCAGGATACTTCTTGTTCGCTTCCATCCATGCCAAAAATTGACTCTCATTTACAGTGGGTTTTTGAATAACCTCATCAATACGATCTTCATCCTCAAAAATAACGTACTGTTCGCCTTTCAAATGGAAACTCAAACGCTGTACAGGAGGTTTTTTGTACTGTAGTTCATAACCCAACAACCTCCAAGCCGCCTCACATGAAGAAACATATCTACAGTCGTAGAACATGTTAATCTCGTCAACAGGCTTATCCGGCTCTCCGTCTCCGGTCGCCTGATAAAACGATGCGGTGACACGATCATTGCCCTTATTGACATATTTGAAGAGGTACTTGATGGACCGGGATTGATTGCACCACTCAACATTTATGTGAGCACCATATTTCATCAACAATTTCCGATTGTGGGGCACGACAAAACCGTTATGGACAACTACACCATTTTTCTCCATATGTCTTCCGTTGTCCCGACGCCTATACCGCGGATAGCCATCATCATCGACAGTCGTGAATTCAAGAAATGGTTTTGGAAAACGTTTACTGCATTTTCCATCAACCATGCACGGAGATTGCTTTCTGGCCAATCCACACGGGCCGTGGATCATGTGTTCCTTTACAGCTTCATAATAAGAAGGATCAGAAGACTCATCAGGTATCTCAGCAGAGATAATTCTATCTATGTCCGAAGGATCGGGAAACTTGTTTTCCTTTGCTAAAAAAAGAAGTATATGGGCATGAGGCAATCCGCGTTTTTGAAATTCAACAGTGTATACAACTGAAAACAAAAAAGAAGAGAATGTCAAACAATTATGAATATTACTGTAGAAGAATTAAAAAGAAATCAAATTTTGTAAAATAATGATCGTACCTGCTATTACTTTACCAAATATTTGTTTCTCACGGAAATCCCGTATCAACTGCTTTAATTTTGATCTAAAAACTCTGCAAACGATATCGGGACGATCCTCAGGACGTAAGTTCTTTGGGCCTAAAAAGCGAAGGATCTCGGGCCACTTTGGGTTGCATGTGAATGTTATAAACAAATCGGGATAACCTGCCCATCTGCATATCGCCATTGCATCCTGATAGTTCTGAATCATATTCCGAGCCCCCCCAGTGAAAGTCGAAGGTAGAATTATTCTCTTTCCTCTAGATCCTGGATCGATATCACCACGAAGAACAGCATCCGCTAACCCATTGTACATGTCACATCGTAGGCGAGTTTGATTGTAACGGATATATCTCAATCTCGATGATTCAACCATGGTATATGCATCAACGATAAATTGTTGAAACAGTCTCCTGGCCGAAAGAATAGTAGACGGTTCGTGCTCCCTATCGTGGATTCGATAAGCAAAATATTCCCTGATACTCACAGTTGTTCGACCATCCTCTTTTACTTCTCTCAGATCAGAAAATGGGATGTCTTCTCTGTACCCATCCTCCCCATAAGGCAACAATAGGGGATATTGTAAAGCCAAATAGGAAGCATTAAGTTCATTGATTCTCCGTAGGCGTCCACTTTTGGTCTCAACCAATATATCCCTTTCACCCATTGCTTGATCAAAATCTCCAACCACCAAGGCAGCAACTTCAGAGCTTGTAGGCAAGTTATAACATCTACCATCACTATGTCTCCTTCCAATTAGACGAATCTTCACATCACTTTGGCCGTGTTGTTGAATTCTTTCCCTAGCCATACGAAACGACTTAACCAGTTGATTGTGCTCGTCCAACATTGTTGTCAAGCGAGCAACAATTTCCTCATGCAAATCAGAAATACCGTCAGAGCTCCTATAAGAAAAAAAAATTAAATTCGTAATCAGCTTCACAAATATGTGACGAAAAAATTACTATAGACTAAAAATTAAAAATTTATAAATAACCGCATAATCTATTACGCAAATTACTAACCTGACTGCGTTCATTCTATTGGATAATTCATTATCCGTATCATAGATATAAAGCTGCGCAAATTTTGGAGTTGCACCTTCGGATGGAAGTAAACTACCAATCAGATGATAGTTTTGGCCGTGTAGAGTGAATACCGGAGGACCTGTACCATTGTTGATCCCTGCATCAATCTTCCCGCCCAAAGAAGTAAAGCCAAACATACTGTTATAAGATCTGATATTCTCCTGAAAGTGTTTGCTATTGCGGCTATCTCCGTGTAAAAGCTCATTTAAATATGCAGGTGGATTATGTAGTGCAGGCAGTTGTATCGCCCCGTTCATACAACAGCCCTTATATTCAGGATGAGTTGTAGCCTTTTTTGAAGATTTTCGCTCAACATACCAAAACAGTGCTCCGCAATAAATACATTGATAGCTAGCATCACCCATGTCCCAGTATTCTACAAAATTTTAATTTTAAGAAAATATATTAAATTGCAACAGATGAGCAGAAATCAAAAAATAAATATAATGTTTTATTAACGTAAAACATACCGGATTGGGACGATGTGGATCCAACAATCTTCTTCGGTCTACCAGGTTTTCGTTTGGGAACGGGAAGGGGGACAACAGCGTCCACAGTGTGATCGACTACATCATTGAAATAAGTAGGAAAATAACTCAATAGAAATAAATATATTAAATTGCAACATATAAAAAGAAAAAAAAAACAAATATAATTTTATATTAACACAAAACATACCGGATTGAGTCGATGTAGATTCAATAATCTTCTTCGGTCTTCCAGGTTTTCGTTTGGGAACGGGAAGGGGGACAATAACATCCACGTTGTGATCGACTACATCATTTAAACCAGTTTGCAAATAACTCAATAGTAAAAAGTATATTAAATTACAACAAATAAGATGAAAAAAAAAATGATAACATTTTATTAACGTCAAACATACCGGATTGGGTCGATGTGGGTCCAACAATCTTCTTCGGTCTACCACGTTTTCTTTTGGGAACGGGAAGAGGGACAGCATCATTCACGGTCAGATCCACAACATTATTGAACTCAATAGGCAAAGACCTCTTTTTACTGCTATTAATAGCATGTATGGAATACGACGGAAGACCACCTGTACATTTTAATTAATTTAATTTACAACCCAATGTATACCAAGTAAAATATAATATCTGAAAGAATTAGATCTTTCAATTTATATTAGTCTTACTTTTGTTTGATTGATTCAGTGGCATATCATGCATAACTCCCGAACCACCATCATCATCAGAATCACTCATAAGGTCTATAACGATGTTCTGGGTAAGATTTTTTGATAAATTATCATTGGGTTGTATGGCATTACCTGAAAGACAAATAATATATATTAGTACATTTAAACAAATTTATGTTGAATAAGTATATATTTCAAATAAATAATAAAAAGTAGGAATGACGTACTGTTTTTAACATTATGTGCGATTTGATGTCTTTGGGTGGAAGAACAACTGGCATTTACCTCTACATGAATTTTAATAAAAAGCATAAAAAAACACTTAATTCAACTACGAAAAAAGTTATTAAAATACATTTAAATACGTTCAATTCAACATACCATGTGCCACACCAGATATTGTATGGTTTTGAGGACTATGTAACACACTTTCATACTTATAGGACGTATAACTCAAATTACTTGAGCTTTGTTGAGGAATCAAAGATGATACATGGCTCGATGGTGATGTCACACAACCTGTTTAGTTTAAGATTTATAAAATGATAAATTCATGATGTATATTTAATAATATTAAAAAACATATGTAGCACTAATTAATTATAAATAATATTAAAATAAAGTATGCATTACCTTTTTTAGTACTGTAATTAGTCTTATTGTGGGGTGTGGAAGAATCACCAGTTCCAAGTACTAAATTTTAAAAAAAAAAACAATAATCGAAATTTGTTAGATGAATAAATATAAGGACTAATTAAAGTATATTATGAAAGTAAAGTATGAATTGAATAACATTATACCATTAGTCACATCAGATAATGGCAAGTACTGAGAACCATGTAACACACTATGATACTGATATGAAGTTTTTTTCGATGGATCATTGTTTCGTTGAACAATAAAAGATGATCCTTTGACAACTGGTGAAGTCATTGAACCTGTAAAAATTAAGATAAAGTCAAAATTGTGATATAAAAATTGTATTTAACTTGTTTAACACATACAATTGTAATGTTGTAAATATATCTTATGTTAATAAATTACTAAAATTAAATAAATAACTACATTAAAGTTTAAAAAATTGATGTGACTTGATTCACATGTAATGTTGTAAGTATATGTTATGTTAATAAATTACTAAACTTAAATAAATAAGTAAATAAAATTTGAAAATGAATTAATTGAAATTATTATATAAATCGCTGCCATTATTTTATAATAATATATTATTAAATAAAATTAAGATGATCACTTATTTATTATTATATACACATTAATTTATCAATTTAAATGGACCATTATTTTTTGTTGTGTCTAATTATGAGCCCAATCCATTACAGAATAAGTCTAGCTAAAAAAATTATAATCGGGCCTGTACCAGAATTAAACTAACCGGCCCAAACTCAATTAAAATGACGATCGAATGGTCTTAGTTATTCAACTATGATCTAACGGCTGCAAGTGGACATTGGGAGATATAAATAGATAGTTTGTCCGAGAAAGTAGGGTTATCTCATTTTCATTTCGCCCACTTTCTCAGTTTCTCTCTTATGTCTTTGCTTTCTCCGCCGCCTCAGTTTCTGGTCACTTATTTTCGTTTTTTCAGAATTAATCTCTCAAAATCATTTTGGATCGATGAAAAAAAACACAATCCACGGCTCTTGTGGAAATTTTGTGTATGTTTTTGTAGATCTGAACGATTCAGCGTTATTTTAAGGGTTTTAAAGGTCGATTTTGAATTTAGGTTTTTCGAAATATTTGTTCGTTTAGTTTCGAAATAAGATCTAATTGTTGATCGATTTTGAATTTAGGTTTTTCGAAATATTTGTTCGTTTAATTTCGAAATAAGATCTAATTGTTGATCGATTTTGAATTTAGGTTTTTCGAAATATTTGTTCGTTTAGTTTCGAAATAAGATCTAATTGTTGATCGATTTTGAATTTAGGTTTTTCGAAATATTATGTGTTTGTTTTAATTTTTTTTTTTATTATTTTTGTATCGGTTTTTCCCGATTTTACTGTTTATGAGGTTGTTGGGCGCAAAAAATTATATGTTTTCTGAACCGAATCATGTATACCACTGCGGAAATGAACTCCTGGGTTTCTGTCGTCTCTGTTTTAAAATTAATGTTTTTAAACCTTTGACGACCGATTTCTTCAAGTGAGCGTATAGATCGGTGATTGATATGGTCAGACATACACAAAGTTTAAAAGGTATCGTATATTTTTTATGTGTAATTATAATGTTTTTAACATTATTGTTTTCGCCATGCACACTGTCGAAAAAATTCCTTGCCTGTATTTTCTAACATTATTGTTTTAAAAACCCTATGTAATTTTCACTGATGTTCAAAATATAATGATACATATCTGTTCGAGTTCGACTCCGTTTTTTATCATATTCTTAATTCCTTGCCTGTATTTATGCACATGAAATGAATCCACAATATCTGTTTTTTAATTAAAACATGGCAGTTCTAACAGGTGATTGTTCTTATGCGTATGCAATGATCTCATGCTATGTACATATATGAAAGATAGTGTAAGGACATTAACATATATATACACATTATCACGTGCATATCACCTACAGTCTAAACACATCTTCATACAACTTCAATAATGTGCATAATAACTTTAATTGAAATACAGTATATTTTTTGCTAAGTATGCTGAATCATGTTTTGAACACTACCTTGTGAATTCGAAACAAATGGTCCTGTATTCACCAATTTGGTGATATCTTGACATCTACCCAAATTGTTCATTCTCTTGGTGCAATGTCCACTTTCTAACAATATACTACCTGGAAGTATATTTCATGTGCATTGTAAATATACATCAAATAAGCAAATATTATGTTATGAAACACAAACTTTATATGCAATGAATGGAATATGTAGGCACACCATGTAATTAATCTTATATGATATTGATTTTGTTGCATGAGCATGAAATGGAGTGTGAAGGTCAAGTTGAACAAACTACTCATGTGAGCAGCTCTCACGTTTAGCATGCAGTGTGAAAGTCTGGGATGAAAGTACTCACAGAATGAAGAAAATAACAGGTACAGTTACAAACAGATCTTACATAAAATGTTACATATTAGTACAAAACATGGGCTGAAATAAAAAAACTATATTCTGCATCAGTTCTGATTTTAGTATACATAATATTGTTCACCAGTTCTGATTTTATTTTATCTTATTAATTGCGAGCATGATTATGAGAGAGAAGACACCGAGGAATGTTTGCCATATGTTGAAATACAACAAATCAGGTAAACAAACACAGCAAAGGTAAATTATGTTATAAAAAATAAAAAAATAACTCACATGGGTTCATATTTAAGTTTACATATCTTGAAATTGAAACATACCTTGTTCTTTCGGTTGATCTGTTTGTATATCTCTGTCTTGTGATTGACTTGCTCTGCCACCATTGACACATTGATTGTTTGGTTCTCCTACTCTATTTTGATTCATGATGCTTGCTTGAGAACTATAACTGCGAATGAAAAATCACAACAGATTGTTTTTCTAAAAACTATAGATGCTTCCCTCTTGTAACACTGTTTAAGGTTTTCTAAGAAGTATTACTGTGAATAAAAAAAACAAATTTCATATGCTAGTACTGGTCTAAAAAAGGATGAACAAAACGAATACGCGAGCTATTCAAGAGGGTTAGAAGTTTTTAATGGAGAGGAATTTCATATAGGTTAGGATTCTATTTCTTAAGAAAGATAAATAAAATATTTTGTTTCCTAATTGCAAAAACTTAGGGCACGCGTGAATAGGAAAGATATGAGTAGTTCAAATAAAATGGATTCTTTTCGATTCTTTTTTTTTTTTGATAAGTTTTGATATTATTAGTTACCTTATTGCTATATTTTAGGCCACGTTTGTCACAAATGTTAGGAGTAGTTTAAATAAAGTTGGATTCTTTTGGATTAATTTTTATTTTTTATTTATTTTTTTTTTATGTTGTGATATTATTTGTTTCTTAATTGCTATAGTTTAGGGCACATTTGTCACACACGGTAGGAGTAGTTTAAATAAAGATGGATTCTTTTGGAATCATTTGTTTTTATGTTATGATATTATCTTTGTGTGTATGGTAAAGATAATACGAAGATAGAAAATCTCTTATGTGCGACTAAAATTATGTTTTCTTTTTACGAATAAAACTTTCCATTAAATAGATTACGAAATTAGGAAGAGTAGTTCAAAGAACACAAAATCATTAAAAAAGCAATAGTACTTATTAAATGGTAGTTAAAGCAAATAAGAAATTTTATAATCAATCAATCAATCTCGGGAATTATATGTTCCCTTCAGAAAATAATGAAAAAAAACATTAAAAGGTTGAAAAAGCATGAAGCCTATTTAACTGAATACTAATTAAATATCCAAGAACGAAATAACAACTAAGAACCCTCGAAGCAAACTAAATATCTTATGATTTTTTTTCTTCAATAAATAATAAATATAGCCGCCCATTAGTGTTGAGGAAAGATTCCGTTGTATTTGACCACACGAGTCGTGCTATTAATCACAAGCTTCCAAGTGTTGTATGTTGCCGTGTATCTCCCATTGTTGGGTTCAAGTTCATAGTTGCGGATCGCATAGACTTACCCTACTTTAAAAACATCACGAAATTCCCTCATATTGGCAAAACGTATAACGCCAAATATTTGTGCCCCCTATAATATAAATATATAAAAAATAAATTGATTAATTCGTATGAATGTACTTACTGTATATAAATTTAAAATATTACCTCTTGGTCTTGAAATAAGATCTGGAAACGATTCTTGTCCTCCAAGACGAACTGAGTCTCTAAAATAAGAACAACTCTCAATTTTAAATAAGGTCTATTGGACCTATTGACTGCACGAAGTGTACCGAAAACGGCTGCCATTGTTTTTTATCTTTTTTTAAGAATGTGTTTGTATGTTTTTTTTTTTACCCACACGAATTGGAGAAACAGATGATAACACAATGAGTATATATAGAAGTCTAAGACCTCACTTCGTCTTAGAAAAAATATTTGTATATATCACATGAGATCTGATTTGATTGTTCTATAATCATTCCTTAATTATATATTTAAAATATGACTCATTTTCAATTTAGTTTAGTATTATTGTTTAGTTTTGTTATAATATTTTATGTTTGATCCATATCGCATGCTACTTTTTGTTATTGCATTTTTCTGTTATTTATATTTAAATATTTATTTATAATTTATTAGTGCATATATAATATTTTAATATCTATATATATATATATGGAATGAACGTATTCATAATTTTTTTTATATAAAATCCAACTTAGTAATATATATGTATATGTTTTATTAATTTTATTTCGTTAAGTTAGAGATTTAAGTGATGAATTCGGAAATAACTAAACACAAGTTTAAAGCAAATGAGAAATTTTATTATCATTCATGAAATCTCGAGAACTATATGTTCCCTAAAGAAAATCATGAGAAAAACATAATTATTCAGAACGCATAAATCCTAGTAAACTAAATACCAATAAAATATTCAAATACGAAATAAAAACTTTCAAAGCAACCCAAACATCTTAAAGAAATTGTCTTATTCATCTAAAAACAAAGTCTTCTAATTATCATCTTCCCCATCGGTCGGGAGCAAATTTCCATCATCATCAACCTTTGCTTTTCCCTTATTGCTTGTGACCGATTCATTCGCAAATTGATCCCTCAAGTCCCTCTTCGCGGTTGAAGTCTCGTCAACTTTCTCACATTCTTTATTGACCTTCAATGGGGTGGAGGCTTCATCGTCCAAGGCAGCATCCTATAAAAATTGAAATAATTCATTTTAATAAATTTTGACTTTACAAAAATATAAGGTGACTATATAAGTTGAATTTACTCCTTCTTTCGCAATGTCTTCTTCTCTTAGCAAGAGAGTCATAAAATCCGAGTCCTATTGAAAAAAGAAAAACGTTAGTATTTATTAAAAATAAAGAAAAGCGAATATTGATTGAAATAGTTAGACCTACATCTTCTTCATAAACCCATTGGTTATACTTTGAGACCAAGTTGTCATCAACTACCACCCTAAGCACGTTGAATGAAGAAGCAAAGTTGTAACGATCATTAGGCTTAATGCGAATTTTGAAAAGATATTTCTTGCCAACCAAATCTTCAACATCGTCAGGAAGATCAAAGACAGCCTGCTTCTATAACAATAGAAGAGAATTTTATATGTCAGCTTACTTAAAGTTAAAAAACATCATGCTAATGTTAAATAAAAAAAAATTATTGGTTAAACTCGAGATAATTACCTCCCTCTCGGCATATTCGCGCTTCAGTATATCACAAGGTTTGCCAATCATCCTTTGACAATCTTTATCCCAACAAACCACAGTCATATGCGCAGAAGCATCGTACACATCCATTTGAATTTTATATCTAATTTTTTCAAATTATCATGTCATAAAGTAATCATAAAATTAAAATTTTAAATTTAGTAAAATATAAAAAACAAACCGAAAAATGCCACGATTGTGAGTGCACTTTCGACACTTATGATTGAGCCCATCGGTCTCCATTGAACTACTACATCGAATACATGCCAAGTACCACCATTCATCTATGATGGAACCAATTGTTGCACACACCCAAATGTCCTTAGACTACAATGGACAAATCAAAAATCACGATTAAGTATTATAAAAATTCGAAAATCATTATGTATATTTTTTTTGTAATAATTCAAAGATTTTGTAATTAAAAAAAATATTGTGTATAATTATTTTGTAAATTACCTCCACACAATCATGTAAAGAATCAACTGTACTAACTACGACATCCCCGTCCTCCAGTTGTTGAAGTTCAGTCTTGACAACAATGGAACTATTCGACACCAAATGAGTATTCCTCAATTTACCCGCAGCCAACCTTGTGGTAGAAGAATATGGTAGAAGAATATATAAATTACGTAGAAAGATATAATATATTATTTATTAATACGTATATTAATAAACAATTTATTTAATGTACCTCCTCCTAAATTCACGAATTTCGGGGACATCCACACAAATGAGAAGAGTAACATCTTTTGATGTGCTTATTCGCACTTCACCTACGAATAAATAAATTAATTAAGATATTATAAATTATAAATAAAATAAGAAAAAAAATTATGTCAAAGTTAGAAAATATTACCATCAAACACCTTAGCACGGCACATTTGCATGATGATGACAAAAGCTTGTTGTTCATTCATGTAGTGATGCTCAATAGCAATTAGTTGATCAACATATTGTCCCCAAAGGGTACAATTTTTCTTTTTCCCTCTATATAAATCGAGAAAAAATAATTCAAATTCAAGAATAAATATTTGGTAAGAGATCAAACAATCATTTTATAAAATTTAATATAATACGAATTACTATAAAATTTTATATGTACTTACTCCAAGTTCATAAGGGAGAACAATCATTTGAGTTGCCTTCCCTTTCACAGTCTTCATTTGGATTGGTTGTATTTCAACCACCACCCCAATAACATCTATAAAAACAAATATAAAGTTAATAAAAAAATTGGATAATAGAAATTTTTAAATATTAAATTTAATACACGAAATAAACAATATACCAAAAAAAATAAAATCGAAATAAATATATATAATAATCTCTTACCAAACAACATTGTTTCATCAACATTGTCGATGTCCATTAGAGTTGCAAAATCTCTAAAGATGAAACGAAATGTAGGGAAAGAATGAGGCCACTTGATAAATTTAGTATCCTTATTGATCACAAGTCTCCAAGTGCATATTGTGGTTTGGTAAATGCCGGTGTTGCTCTCAACTTGGTAATTTTTGAGAACATACACCACTCCTTCTTCCACTTCGTTGATGAATTTAGAAATATGCATGGGTCGGACCAAAGCATTGATACGTCCTCCCTAACAAATTACATACAACAAATGATTATTTCAAATTGGAGTGTAAATTAGAATTTAAAAAATAAAAAAGTTAATAAATGAATGCTTCAATACATACCTCAGAATCATGCATTATAAACTCAAGCGGATTTTTGTAACCACGATCTTCCTCTCGTTGAAACATCCGAATAACACGTAGCTTAATGAACGGCCTATTAGTTCTCTTGAGATCTTTAATAGTACCAAAAGCCGGAGGCATGTTGAATAGTAGGGGAAAGATAAAAGAAAAATATTTTTGGTCGTGTTGTATGTTTTAGACGTGTAAACTAATTTGCTCACAATGGGTGTATATATAGTGATTGAGTGTGTGGCTTGTGTTAAAGAACGATGAATTATAGAATTTATATATAATAAGGAGTTTAAATTGTGTAGGATTCTTACCAAGTAACATATTAAATAAATCGTTTTATTGTATTTCCTTTTAACGATATACGATGGGTAATAAATAACAATTACATTTGTTTACTAAAATTTTATCCAATTGTTTACCATATAAATGCGCCCCCACAAAATCAGGATATAATCACGTGAATTTGTTTACCATTTAATAAATAACAATATCCTATTATCAAATTACAATATGTTATTCGGGAATATAAGAGATTTAAATTGTTTAGGATTCTTATCCTATTAACAAATAACACTATTATATTATCAAATCAACTAAAGTAGGAAATTGTACCATATAAATGCGCCCCCACAAAATCAGGATATAATCACGTAAATTTGTTTACCATTTAATAAATAACAATATCCTATTATCAAATTACAATATGTTATTCGGGAATATAAGAGATTTAAATTGTTTAGGATTCTTATCCTATTAACAAATAACAGTATTATATTATGAAATCAACTAAAGTAGGAAATTGTCTCTTTCTTGCAGGTACGGAGACTGTGGACTCTATTTGGAATGTAGGCGATCAAAATTTATTCCGATATTATATGAATGTGATTTTTATGGGTGTGATGTGATTTTTATTATTCTACAACTTGTAAACAAACATTATAAATTGCGTGGTCGGATTTTATGGGCGGATGGCATGAGATATTGCTAAATCTTATCACGTTAACAAATTAACATAAATAACGGAACAAATAATTGAATTGACAATTGCATGGGATCCAACACAGAATTGCATGGCCGGCAAAATATCAATTTCAAACATTTTAAAAATTTGTTTAAGCGGGAAAAAATTGATAAATGAGCGGGAAAACAAAAACATTTTTTTCGGATTGTTCAAATATTTTTTCTTCTCTGTTTTATATAGTAATAGATGCTAAAACTATAAATTTGTGATAATTTATTAACAAAAAAAGAACTGAAAAATTATTAACCAAAAAGTTGGAGAGATGGCCAGCCAGAGCCAGAATTCTCTACTCTCTCAAACACTTCGCAAGAAAGCTGCGTACAGTTCACACATTTACTCGTTCAAGAACACACACTCTCTCTCTCTCACTCCCACTAGATTTTAGCAACAAATTTCTGAGTATAATACTTGAATACCACAAATAAGCAAGAATTTTTGAATCTTTTTGCCAATATTTGTGTTCATCCGCTTTTTATCTCCTAATCTCCTTTGGAAACCGCTTCACATCTCGCGGCCAAATTTCCATTTTCACTTTTTTTTTATGGGTCCAATTTATTCCATCGGTTTTATGGATTAAATTTTCCGGGTTCGCCATATTTCATCCGATTGGAAGAAAGAGAAGAAAATGAGGACGCTTGGTGTTCGCTTTATCATTGTTCTTCTCTATGGGTTTGTTCTCATGGATAACTCCTCAGCCCAGATGCCAGGTTTATCTATTTTCTGTATATTTATACGTGACTTGTCAATTGTCAGTGTATTGTTGTTATTAATGCTGTTGTTGCTGCAAAGAGTTTTAAGTAACTGAGGTGTTGGTTTTTGCTTCTTATTTGCTCTTTTGTTTGCTGGCACTGAGTTCTTGGTTTTTTTGCTTACAGCTACGTTTTTATAGTAAATTTGCTGATTTATGTTAAATTAGTAGCCTAAAGGATTCAGTTTTGTTAAAGACGTTGTATAAACTCAAATTTGCTTAGGGACAGAATTCGAAACCATAAATTTAGGAGCTTTTTCTTTACCTAAAAGTTGTAATATATAGGTTTCTATACTGTGCATCTGGCAACCTACTGTGTGAGTGAATCTGTGAAGCTCATGTACTGAGTGATTCACCTAAATTTGAGAAAAAAGTCATGACATGGTGTTTTGGGTTTAAGCATGAAGTTCCAATTGTAAGTAGTTTTATCCAGATTATAAAGATGTATGTGGACAGTTTGTAACATTTCATAGTTTGCTAAGATGAGCATTTTTTGCTATGGTAGACCTGGGTTTGCTTTCTCTCTCTCTCTCTCTCTCTCTCTCTCTCTCTCTTTCTCTCTCTCCCTCCCTCCCTCTTCTTGGCATTAGGATTAAAACCAAAAATGTTTTGATATTGGAATATTTAAAACATGTTGCATATCTCATAACTTCATTCGCTTTTTGTTGAAAGAATCTGTATTTCTTCGTCGACATCAGCCAAGCTTTATAATTTACCTTATAGCGTGTGTATGAAAAGTGACAGAACTCATTGTTTAGTTGAGGACGTCTGTGTTTTTACAGGTTTTTTCCATTTAGTCCTTTTATTGCTGAATGTTCTATACAGCAATCCAGTCTTATTACAAGAAGTTACATAAATGGACAAAAGAAAGAATTTTTAGAGCACCATTTAGAGAACCAATTTTACTTGCAGAAATGATTTTCCTCTTCTCGCATATGGGATAACGTTTCAGAAAAAAAAAAAAAAACTATAAACACAATCCAAAATCATTACGAAACGAGTTCTTAAGCTTCTCCATGTAAAAACTATACTAATTTTGATTAACGACCATATATGCAGGTTTTGTGAGTATCAACTGTGGTAGTACATATAATTTTACAGACGAATTAGGCCTCAACTGGAGTCATGACAATTACATGAAAATCGGACAAGTGGCCAACATATCTGTAGCAAACGAGACCAGACAACAATATCAGACACTAAGATACTTCCCGGCAGATGAAAACAAGTATTGCTACACACTAAGTGTTATTAGTCGAACCAGATATCTTATAAGAGCTACCTTTTTATACGGGGACTTTTATAACAACAATGTTTATCCAAAGTTCGACATCTCTCTTGGGCCTACCCATTGGGCCACGATAGTGATTTCGGATGCTAACACGATTGAGAGTTCGGAGTTGATTTTTCTTGCTACGGATCCTACAATAAGCGTTTGTTTGTCCAATGCTAAAACTGGAGTGCCTTTTATATCCACTCTCGAGCTCAGGCAGTTTAATGGCTCCATATATTTCAATGAATATGAGAATCAGTATTACCTTAGTGTGTCGGCAAGGATAAACTTCGGTGCGGAGAGTGATGCTTCTGTTAGGTATGCTGAAAATTTTGAACTTTTTACTTAATTTTTTTATTTCCCAGCATGTGCAAAAAAAGGGGAGAAATTTTTTACTAGTGTCTCCAAATGGCTGCTATTATTTGCATCTGGCATTAATTGATTTCTAAAAGCAGGGGAAGAGAGATGTTAGAGTGTGTCGGTATTGTTTTGCTTGAAGAATTTAATCAATTGTAAGAAATATGATGGCTTTTTGAGAGTGTAATTAGATATGGGTGATGTAAGTAGTAAATACCATGATTTTAGTTCATTACTGTGGAAATAGTGAAATAATGATATAGGATATAATTTGTAGTTAGATATGCTTCGGCAAATAGTCAAATGCATGGCAATGATTTTTCCTTTTCAAATAGTGTAGATGGCATTTGTGAGGAAAAAAAATAAAAAATGAGAATGAGTGCATTTTACTTCATTTTCCCAAATGCAGAGTTATGTAAGCACTGCCCAAGTTGGTTTCATGCCATATCGGTTAACTCCTCAAATATCCATGATTTATTTATATATATATATATATATATATATATATATATATATATATATAAAACATTTTGCAGATACCCAGTTGACCCGTTCGATAGAATATGGCTGTATGACTCAGTAAAAAAAGCAAACTACCTAGTAGTAAGAAAAATGATGGCATTTTGAGAGTGTAATTAGATATGGGATGTAAATAGTAAATACCATGATTTAAGTTGATATACTTTGGAAATAGTAAAATAATGATAGGATATAAGGTGTAGTTAGATATGCCTCAGCAAATAGTCAAATGCGTGGCAATGATTTTTCCTTTTCAAAAGTGTAGATGGCATTTGTGAGGAAAAAAAAAAAAAGAAAAAAAGAAAGAATGAGCGAATATGTAAATACTGCCCAAGTTTGTTTCATGCCGTATCTGTTAACTTCTCAAATATCCATGCTTTATTTATTTATCTATACTAGTACAGTCCCGTGCGATGCACGGGGGTTTATTATCTCCGTCCCTTTTATAAAGCAATGTTCAGTTAAAATTCAAAGTACTTACTAAAGGAAAGATCATGCCATTAATAGTAAATAAATTAATAAATACAATGATAATAAAATTTATATATTATTGAACACTTCCTTATATACGACGTTCATGGTTTGATTCTTTGGCACGTCATCGTCGCCGCAAATTACGACTTTCAAACCCATTTCTGTTTGTGACACGGGAGACAGCAACATACAATTGACCATGACTAAACACTGGTTTCTTAAGAAAGAAGCTCACATGCGATAATGATTGTTCCTGACTCTTGTTTATAGTCATGTTGTAAGTAAACATAATGGGAAACAATTAATCCAATAACATCTACAAAAATATAAAAAAATGCATCATATTGAAATGTATGACATATAAAATAGTTTATTA
>BKCP01011070.1:796291-808873 GCA_008636005.1 Striga asiatica | reverse complement strand
AAAAAAAAATTGGAAACAAAATCTTATCAAACCTTATCAATAATGAAGATTCGTGTTTCCACAAAAAACTAACAAAATCCCGTGGTTACCAAAATCCTATCAAATTAGTTAAGAAAATCTCATTAAATTGGTTAACAATATTGGAACGCATTTTGTTGGGAAAGATTTACGTAATTTATCTATCTAATTAATATCATATTAACGTGTGGGCCCAGTGATATTAATTTAGTGTAGCATCCATTATCTCAGAATAATTATTTGTTTGATTTACAACATTAATTTGAATGGAAAAAAAAATCCGTAATTGTTGAGATATCTCAATTCAAAATCTCAGTTTTTTGGCATAAGAATTTTCAAATTTGTTACCAATAAAAATAGATTCCTATGGGATTAATATTTAAAATGTATTAAATTTTGGTATAAGAATCTCCAAATTTGTTACCATAAGAATCTTCAATTTGTTACCATAAGAAACCCATAAAAATCTCCTATGGATTGGAGTTTATCAATATTTAGTATAACATCCATTAGTCTCGGAATAATTTTTTGTTTGATTTACATCATGAATTTGAAGGGGAAAAAATCTGAAATTGTTAGGATATCTCAATTCAAAATCTCAATTTTTTTGCATAAGAATCTCAATTTGTTACCATAAGAATCCCATAGAAATCTCCTATGGGATTGGAGTTTATCAATAGTTGGTATAACATCCATTATTTTTGGAATAATTTTTTGTTTGATTTACAACATTAATTTGAATAGGAAAAAAATCCGTAATTGTTGGAATATCTCAATTCAAAATCTCAATTTTTTGGCATAACAATCTTTAAATTTGTTACCAATAAAAGTAGATTCCTATGGATTAATATTTAAAATGAATTAAATTTTGGTATAGGAATCTCCAAATTTGTTACCATAAAAATCTCCAATTTTTTTGGGATACTCAATTAAATTTGTTACCATTAAAATCTTCAAATTTGTTACCATAAAAATCTCAATTTTTTTGGTACATGTGTTTTTTTCGAAATTTCCATTAATAGTAAGTCAAACTATTTATTTTTTTAGTCAAACTTACTATAAAAGTATTTTTCCAACAACCTCTTTATATTACTATAGATATTAAAAAAAAAAAGAAACATTTTGCAGATACCCAGATGACCCGTTTGACAGAATATGGCTATCCGACTTGGTAAAAAAAGCAAATTATCTCGTCGATGTTGCTCCTGGAACTGAGAGAATATCTACCCAAATGCCCATAGACGTGAGTCGAGACGAGTGGCCGCCCGAAAAAGTCATGCAGACAGCTGTCATCGGCAGAAATGGGACTCTCACTTACCGTTTGAATCTCGACGGGTTTCCCAGTCCTGGTTGGGCCTTCACGTACTTTGCTGAGATTGAAGATTTGGGCCCAAATGACATCAGAAAGTTTCGGCTGATGCTTCCCGGTGAACCTGATGTCAGCAAAGCTGTGGTGAACATTCAAGAGAATGCGCAGGGAAAATACCGATTGTACGAGCCGGGTTACTATAACATTACCTTTCCTTTCGTTTTGTCTTTCAGATTCGCTAAGACATCAGACTCGACATTGGGCCCGATCTTGAACGCCATGGAGATAAATAAGTATTTGAAGAAGAGCGATGGCTCGGCAGATGGTGAGGAATGAGTTTTAGTTCTTTTCTTTGATATGTGAAGAAATGTGCAATTTTTTTTTTTTTTTTTGTTTCTTTGTTTGTTACGAAATTCGTTAATATAACCGGGTAATCGCTAAAATGTGGAAAAAGATGAACTTCTCAAATTTTCTAATATTTTGTATAAGCGACACCCGATTGTCGCCTTATATTTTATATTTGCATTCCCGAATTTTCTAATATTACAAATAGCCACGGCGAAAAATTGTGACTATTAGTAGTGAATTTAAGAGTCGGGGGGTTGTATTGTATTTTCTGTCACGACTCAGTATTTTTGTTGGGCCAATTGGCAGTTGCTGATTGGGGCAAAATGTAAGAAAGAATCGGACGTGGTGAGTGATCTTTTTTAATCTTCAGGCTCAGCTGGATTTTTCTAAGTAAAAAATCTCATGTCTAACGGTGTTTTTTCCAATTATTCAATTCAAAGCAAAACTCAGTGTCAATACTACTGTGAATCAGACTTATTCTCTTCCTTTATAATTCACTGTTTTGGTTTGAAAGAAGATTCTCTTAGTGGGATTCAGAATTATTAAGATGGAAGAATAAAATGCTTCTCTTCCTTATAATTCACTGTTTTGGTTTGAAAGAAGATTCTCTTGGTGGGATTCAGAATTATTAAGATGGAAGAATAAAATGCTTAATCACATTAAGTGTTCCCCAAGCATGAATATATAGTCTAACAGCTTACTTGGAGTTGCAGGACCACTTCTTGCTGATGTGGCAGCAGCTCATTCGTCAGCCGAGTGGGCACTTGAAGGCGGTGACCCTTGCCTTCCAGCTCCATGGTCATGGGTCCAGTGTAATTCAGATCCCCAACCAAAGATAACATCAATGTATATTCTTCTGCTTTTTTATATTTCTTTTATTATTTATTAATTGTCTTGAATGTAATGAAAAAAAAGGTGTTTCAATTTCAGTAAACTGTCAGGGAAGAATTTGAGTGGATCAATTCCAGCAGATTTCACAAAGCTGAGTGGTCTAGTTGAGTTGTAAGTTTGTCGATAACCGAACATTTGTTAATTGGTTCTGTGTCTTTTTTACTTGGGTGACTATAATTAGATAAAATGTGTTGTAATTTTTAATTGATGAAAGATATATAATTTGCAGGTGGCTTGATAATAACTCGCTGAGTGGTCCGATTCCAGATTTTTCTGGATGCCCCAACTTGCGAACAATGTGAGAATTAATCAAGAATTTATTTATTAGTTTCTACTTTCTACACTTGGTATTTTTTTTTACAGAAACTGATGACTTTGTTCTCTTTGTCAGACATATAGAGAATAATCAGTTAACCGGTGGACTGCCTTCTTCATTGGGAGATCTGTCAAATCTGAGAGAATTGTAAGTTTGAAGGGCTAAATACTAAAAAAAAATTATCTTTTTGGTTTTTACCAGAACTGTATAATAAGCTGCAAACTTGTTGTGTTTTGGGATTTGGTAGTGTTATTTTTCTGCTAATCATCACAGACTTATAATGATTAATTTTGCAGGTATGTTCAAAACAATGAGTTATCAGGAAATGTGCCATCTGCTCTTCTTAACAGAGATATAAGTTTGAAGTGAGTATTCAACTATTCGTAGTTAAGTATTTTCAAGACTTTAAGATGGCAATTAATTTTCTTTAATTAATAGATCGTGGAGATATTAGTCTCGTTAAATTATTAAAGTATTATATTAACCACACGTATATTTTAGCTACACTGGGAATCCTGGTGTCCACAACAATGGCAATGGAGAAAACCGTAAAAAAATTATCATAGGAGCATCAACAGGAGCTGCTGTTCTGCTTATTGCTACTATTGCAGCCTGCATTTTTTTACCGAAAGGTAAAAAGTATCCTCCTAAGCAAGGTTAGTATTATACGCAAAACTATAAGGAATTCACTTTTCGTATTTTAACTAAACTTAGGTAGTTTGACAACTTCGATATACATTTTTTTTTTTTCGGCTATGTTTGGTAACCAAATAAGCTAGCTTATAGTTTTATTTAGTTAGCTTATAAACTCGCTGTATTAAATAAGTTTCGTTTGGTAGGACAAACTTTTTTAAAAAGCTCGAGCTTATCTGATAAGCTTATTCAGGTAGCTTTTCAAATAAGCTCGTTGAAATTTTTATATCAGCTAATTTTACCAAACACTTTTATCATATAAGCTAGCTTTTCAGCTATAAGTCATAAGCTAAGCTCGAAAATAGCTTATCAGCTAGTTTTACCAAACATCGTCTTCTTATTAGTAATAGTTGATTAATTAATTTAATTCTTATTTTTGTTTGTGGCATAGGAAAATTACAACATGGCTTGTCTACTCAAAGGCCAGTTTCTTCCCTGGGTGGCACGACGGCAACTAAAACTGCACATTACTTCTCATTATCGGAAATCGAGGCTGCTACAAGTAACTTTGAGAGGAAAATCGGGTCAGGTGGATTCGGGGTTGTATATTATGGGAAACTGAAAGACGGTAAGGAAATTGCGGTCAAGATCTTGACTAATGATTCATTCCAGAGCAAGCGAGAATTTTCAAATGAGGTAAAATACTTCAAGTCTATTAGGCTACGTTTGGTAAACCTAGCTGATAAGGTAGCTTATAGTTTTTAAGTGAATTTCGAGCTTATAGCTGATAGCTTATGACTTATAGCTGAAAACCTAGCTGAAATAAAAATTTCAATGGGCTTATTTGAAATAAAAAGCTCGTCCTACCAAACCAAGCTTATTTGAATACAAGAAGCTTATAAGCTAATCAAATAAGTTATAAACTAGTTGATATGCTTACCAAACACAGCCTTACTGTTTTCTTTAATGTGTTAACTTTTGTTTATATGTTTTGGTTTGATGTAATACCTCTTGATTGGTATTTATTTACTTATGGTGAAATTTTGAGCAAGTTTCTTTCGGAAATCGTATGAATTTGAATAATGCGTAATGTAGTCTCATTCGCTTTTGATGCCAATAAATCTTTATGCAAAAAAAAAAAAAAACAGGTCTCTCTTCTTTCGAGAATACATCATAGGAATCTTGTACAGTTTCTTGGATACTGCCAAGAAGATGGTAAAAGTATTCTCGTGTATGAGTTCATGCATAACGGGACTCTCAAGGAGCACCTTTACGGTACACTGTTTTTCTCCTTTCCTTTTGCTTTTCATTTTTCTTCCAAAATACGGAACTGTACTTAAATTTGCTCAACAAATAAACCTTATGATAGGGCCCTTAACACGTGGAAGAGGAATTAATTGGATGAAGCGCCTTGAGATTGCTGAAGATGCTGCAAAAGGTTCGTTTAGCCAAACTGAAATAAGCATTGTATTGAATACTTACCGAGTCGAATCTTCTTTATAAAAAAATAGAATAAATTACAATAAACTTAAAACTATATTGTGTTCTTCCTCTCAGGAATCGAGTATCTCCACACTGGCTGTGTACCATCAATTATCCACAGAGATTTGAAAACGAGCAATATTCTCCTCGACAAGAACATGAGAGCTAAGGTCTCAGATTTTGGCCTCTCGAAGCTAGCCGTCGATGGAGTTTCTCACGTATCAAGCATTGTTCGAGGCACTGTTGGTTATCTTGATCCCGAGTAAGAATTTGTCTCGTTTAAGTAGGATTTTATCTATTATTTTATTACTTTATTCGTGCTTTAATTTTATCACATTATTTTTTCTCCTACGTTCGTGTTAATGCAGGTATTACATCTCCCAACAGTTGACCGACAAAAGCGACGTTTATAGTTTTGGTGTTATCCTTTTGGAGCTAATTTCCGGTCAAGAAGCGATTTCTAATGAAAGCTTTGGCGTCAACTGCAGAAACATTGTCCCATGGGTAAGTTTCTTTGTAGTTCTGAAAATTATTAAAAATCTTCGTAATTCGGCTTAATCCTTAGTGTAGCATATCGGCTTGCTTGGATACAAATCAGTTTTTGGTGAATCAGAGTTAATTTCGAAAAAAAAAAAAAAATTGGTTGAGTTAGGTTTGAGTGTGATTTTGAGTTTGTATTAAAATAATATTTGAAATAAAACGATGAAAGCTGATTTGATGTAAAAGTAGTCGAGAAGTGATTGGAATTGATGAGTAGTTAAAATTATGTGAGTAAATGAATAGTGAATTAAAGTTTATGTGATGTGTGATGATGAATGATTTGTATTATTTAATTATATTGATAATATTGACGAGGTTGAGTTGAGGTAGAAAAACGATTCACCAAATTTGTATCCAAGCAAGCACTTATACAATTTTCTCCTCAACTGATAATTTTGGCGATCTTTTTTTTCAAACCGGTAGGCGAAACTGCACATCGAGAGTGGGGACTTGCAGGGAATTATAGACCCTACACTGCACGATTACGATATCCAATCTATGTGGAAAATAGCCGAGAAGGCATTGATGTGCGTGCAGCCACACGGGAACACGAGGCCCTCGATTTCCGAGGTCATCAAGGATATTCATGATGCAATCATGGTCGAGAAAGTTCGGGAGGGAAACTCGGACGAGATCTCGAGGCATTCAGTTCACTCGTCCTTGAAAATGGGGTCCATGGACTTGGGAGCAAGTGATCACTATTTGTCGATTGATGACTCGATTGCGCGGCCCTCTGCTCGATAGAATCGTGTATTTATTCATTCTAGATTTTTTTTTTTTTGGTGGACTTTTTGTACTTCATTTTTTGCTGAGATGAAGAGGAAGAAGCTTTTTGATGACTATGTAACTGTAAATTCTGTTCTTTCTTGGAGGAGCATTTGGCATTCATATAATCATATGCTTGTTTATCATTTTGTTTTTTGCTCAATGTTTGGCATTTGTTTATGAGATATGTATTTGCATTCTTTAAACCCCGTGGACCATCTTGTGTTCAACATGTAGTTTTGATTTGAAATCATTTGTATCCAATGTATTTGTTAGATATGTAATTTGTTGGATGAATGAATAATCAGTTTTAATTGGTGAATAACAATGATAAATGGGAAAAATAAAATATTGTTTTTATTCCACAACATCATAGAAGAGCTCATGGTAATATATATTGGATGACTAATTTTATATTTTACTTTATTAATTTCATGAATTAGTTTTAATTGTTTCAAAATTCTACATTGGGGATGATGCGATGGAGGATGCACTTTCACTTTGAATTTTCTTTAGGTTAAAGAATGAAGTTGTTATTTTTTAACTGAAAAAATAAATTTCTTAAAAGTGTGAACGAATATAGATTATAGCAGGATAAAATGATATATAATAAAGCCAAGAAAATAAATTAATGATAAAGTTAAGAAAATAATTATTTGATATAATTGAATTTTAGTGGGTGACAAGAGTATTAATGAAAAATTGTACGAGGATGGATAACTTGATGGATTGTTGTAATTTGAGCGACAGAAAAAAAAAAAGTCGGATGATCGGGCATAATTTTTTCTTTTATTCTGTAAATGCCCATAAATGTTTGGCTTCCCTTATCCCACATCGATTGGGAATGCGTAAATGAAGGCAGAGTGTGACTATAAATTAGTGAGCCAAGACACATGTATTCTCACGCAGCCGCGCGGTAAGCACAGAGCGAACTATTCTTTCGCCTTTTACTAAAGAATACCGTGTGCTTGCCGCTTTTAAGCGGCATACGCTCATTTTTGGAGGGGTACTTCTTCCTTTGGGATTTGTACCCTAACAATTATAGTTTAATATTATTTATTCTCCATTTTTTTATGATGTTGATATTTAGTTTTGCTACAGATCAAGAATTCAACTACATGTAATTTATTTGTTATAGCCAACTTTAAACTATGCTACATTAATATTGAGTAATTAGAATATGGCATGTAGCCAATTTTAAACTATGCTACATTAATAAAATTATTAACATTTATTAAAGTAATTAGAATATGATTTATTTATTATATATAAAAGATTTCAATTAGTCAAAACTATGGAGCTAACACTCTAACTATTGACTTTATTGTAAAACTATGATTTACTTGTTGTAAAATCACTTTATTGTAAAACTATGATTTACTTGTTTTACTTGCTGTGTATAAGAGATTTCAGAGTCGGCTTTATAGCAAAATTGTATAAAATTGTATAGTATAAATAAACATAAGACATCATATACTAATACTATAAATGTATATATATGCATTTTTTGTGACAGTAATTAAATTTTTTTTCCCTAATATTATGTCACTGATTTTGCTTCTAAAGTTCTCTTTTACTATATATTGGCTTTGGCATACACAGTGGTAAACTGTCACCTGCTTCGCATCAATGTCCCAAATTTGGAATTCGCGCTAAAGCAAACATGACCGCTAGAATCTTGTCTGCTCAATGTTATCTCCAAGGAACACCGTCTCTTCCACGCGCCGGCAACTCTTCCTCAAGTTCGTCATCCCCGCGAAGCCAACTTTTGGCTCACTCGCCACTGCCCCAGCTTCTCCCACCGACCCGTTTTCCGGGCACCACCAGTTCATCACTAGTTCCGACGACCGGAGACAAACGCAGGCCCGCCTTCCGGCGAACTACGATCGGACGGCTGGAATCGCATCTCAACCGCGCGAGTTCGGGCTTCCCCAAAAGTATGAGCTTTTAATTGAAAAATGCCGGCTTTCTTGTTCTGATTTCGACTCCAAACAGGTCCACTCAGACATAATCAAGAACGGCATCGGTAATGATCTTTTTGCCGGAAACACGCTCATCAGTTCCTACTTCAGGACGGGGAATATTTCCGCCGCTCGTAAGGTGTTCAATGAAATGCCTTACAAGAATCCCGTCACGTGGTCCTGTTTGATCTCTGGGTACACTCAGAACGAAATACTTCACGATGCATTGGCTGCATTTAGTGAAATGTTCTCCTCAGGGGTTTTCCCGACCCATTACGCGCTCGGGAGTGCTTTAAGATCCTGTCAGAAAATGGGAAGCGGCGGCTTGAGACACGGGATTCAAATTCACGGTTTGATCTCAAAAACCCATCATTCTTTCGATGTGGTCATCTGCAATGTCCTTATCTCGATGTACTCGAACTGCATTGTGGGCCCCGCCGGCTCGATTCTCGCTCGTCGTCTTTTCGACACGATAGCCGATAAAAATCCTGTTTCGTATAATTCTATCATCTCGGTTTACTCTCAGCGAGGGGACGTGCGTCCCACGTTCGACCTTTTTTCCGAAATGCGGGAGAGTTTTTCGGGGTCTGATTTCGGGCCTAACGAGTATACGTACGGCAGCTTAATAACCGCTGCAAGTGAATCAGTCGATGCCGATGATGGTTGCTTTTTGCTCAAGCAGCTGCTGGCAAAAATCGAGATGTCGGGACTTATGGAGGATTTGTATGTCGGTAGTGCTCTCGTGAGTGGCTTCGGAAAGCTCGGTGAGATCGATATTGCGAAAGGCATATTTCAGAAAATGGGCACGAGAAATGTGGTGTCTTTAAATGGTTTGATGGTTGGATTAGTGAAATTTAAGCGTGCTCGTGAAGCGGTTGAGATTTTCTTGGAAGCAAAGGGATTGGTTAAAGTTAAACTCAATTCCGATAGTTATGTACTTCTCTTGAGTGCCTTTGGCGAGTTTTCGTGTTTGGAAGAAGGGAAAAGGAAAGGGAAAGAGGTGCATGGATACGTGACACGAACAGGGATAAACGATTCGAGTGTTTCGGTCGGGAACAGTTTGATTAATATGTACGCCAAATGTCGTTCTATTAAAGATGCACGTTCTGTCTTTATCTCGATGCTCGATAAAGATTCGGTCACGTGGAGTTCTATAATCTCGGGGCTCGACCAAAACGAGCGTTTCGAAGACGCGCTGTCGTGTTTTGTTGAAATGAAAAAATTCGAGCTAATTCCTTCGAATTTCACGCTGATAAGCACTTTGAGTTCATGCGCAAGTCTCGGCTGGATTTGGATGGGAGAGCAAATTCATTGCGAAGCAATTAAGTTAGGACTTGATTTAGATGTCTCGGTAAGTAATACACTTCTTACACTATATGCTGATACCAAATGCATCACGAAATGCAGGAAATTGTTTTCTTTAATGCCCGATCACGATAGCGTCTCGTGGAATTCGATTTTGCGGGCTTTTAAGGACAACGAGACTTCAATAATCGAGGCCTCAAAATATTTCTTACGCATGATGCGATCTGGATGGAGCCCAAACAACGTGACTTTTACAAACATTCTTTCTGCAGCTGCATCTCTCTGTAATCTTGAACTTACTCGTCAAATTCACTGCTTAGCTTTGAAACACCAATTTACGGAAGATAACATAGTGAAAAACTCTCTGCTCACCTGCTATGGAAAGTGTGGACAAATAAACGAGTGCGAGATTCTCTTCTCGAGAATGGTTGATAAAGATGAGGTCGCTTGGAATTCGATGATTTCGGGATATTTACACGACGAGAGGTTGGTGGAGGCCATGGATTTAGTAAAGCTCATGCTGCAAAATGGCCAAAGGTTGGATCTTTTCACTTTCGCCACTGTTTTGAGCGCTTGTGCTTCTGTGGCGACACTCGAGCACGGCATGGAAATTCACGCCTGCGCGGCTAAGGCCCGTTTGGCATCCGATGTTGTTATCGGGAGTGCACTTGTTGACATGTACGCGAAATGCGGGAGAATAGAATACGCGTCTCGATTTTTCGAGCGAATGCCTGTTAAAAACGTTTATTCGTGGAACTCGATGATATCGGGCTACGCGCGGCATGGAGATGGGGAGAAAGCACTCGAAATATTCGCGCGAATGAAAATCGAAAACCAACAAAAACCGGATCACGTGACTTTTGTTGGGGTCTTGTCGGCTTGTAGCCACATGGGATTGGTTCGTGAAGGTTACGAGCATTTCGAGTCTATGACCGAAATTTATAGCCTTACTCCGAAAATCGAACATTTTTCGTGCATGGTCGATTTACTTGGGCGGGCGGGCGAATTTAATAAATTAGAGGAGTTTATAAATAATATGCCGATCGATCCTAATGTTCTGATATGGCGAACTGTTTTGAGTGCGTGCGGCCGTTCGAGCGGCCGAACGCTTGATTTGGGCAAAAGGGCTGCTAAGATGATAATCGATTTAGAGCCACATAACGCGGTTAACTATGTGCTTGTAGCTAATATGTACGCTTCAGGGGCAAAATGGGAATATGTGGCGGAAGCGAGACGTGCGATGAAAACGGCGAAAGTTCGAAAAGAAGCCGGGTGCAGTTGGGTTTCTATGAGAGATGGGATTCACGTTTTTGTTTCGGGTGATAAGTTGCACGCTAATGTGGGTAAAATATACGAGAAGCTCGGTGAATTGTACGGTAAAATGAAGGCTAAGGGGTATACGCCTGAGGTGAAATATGCTCTGTATGATGTTGAGATGGAGAATAAGGAAGAAGTACTGAGTTACCACAGTGAAAAACTTGCGGTTGCTTTTGTGCTCACGCGCGAATGTGAATCGAAACTGCCGATTAGGATTATGAAAAACCTTCGGGTTTGTGGGGACTGTCACTTGGCGTTCAAGTATATATCGGAAATTGTAGGCAGGCGTATCGTGCTGCGTGACTCCAACAGGTTTCACCATTTTGACGGAGGTAAATGTTCGTGCAACGATTATTGGTAATTTTTTTTTATACCGATGGGTAAGTTTGATTAGTGCCCACATGGGTTTTTTACCGTTGGATAACATGTATTCATACACTTATGTGGATGTGTATTGGTCCGGTAAAAAACTAGAAAAACAATTCGTATTGTTATTGCCCCATAGGCCACATACGGTAGGATCGAATTACCTACAAATGGTTGATGGGTAAAAAAAAAAACAGAGTGAGTGCAGTCTTGTTTAGTTTTATGAACTGCTGAAAATCTCGTGGGTTTACTTTCAGAAGATTTTTACTGGGATTATACTAACATTGCAGAATATCAGTTTATATAGCTTGTTTGACGTAACCTGGGGATTGGAAATGGTGACTTGATGTAAGGTCGATCTTGGTTGATGGGGTTTGAGTTTTTTATTTTTTATGTTTTAATTATTTCATTAATCATTATTAACTTGGTTAAAGATGTGTAATTTCTTTGTTATACCGAAAAAAAAAAAGATGATGTGTAGTGATTAACCAACTTCAATAATCAAAAGTGTTCAAAGTGTACTAAAAAGATTAAAAAAAGTACCACCTTATGTGATATATGAAAGGAGAAACAAACAAATCATTTATAACTAAATCACCTTTTTTTAGCAGATACAATAACTGAATCTAACTGCATCGAATTAATTGGATTTAATAGAATTAATTGGTTTAACTAAATTAAATTGCACCGAATTACTTGGTTTGCCTCAATTTTTTAGTCGTTCTATGCATTTGAGTTCATTTTGGGCAAACTCACGCCGAATCGATTTTTTTAGAACCCAAACTTGTGAAAATATATAAATCATAAAAGAAATAAATACTAAACCTCAAACCTTCTACACTAAAATTATTGAACTTCACCAAATCACACGATTTATCCAAAGTTTTTCAATTTCGACTCGATTACTTCAAATTTTTTGTACTAAAATTACTGAACCTCATCAAATAACACGATTTAGCAAAAATTTTTCGACTCGATTATATCAAATTTTCTAACTAAGATTACTGAACTTCACCAAATCACACAATTTATTTAATTTTTTCGATTTTGACTCGATTACCTCAAACTTTCTACACTAAAATTATCGAACTTCACCAAATCACACTATTTATTTAAATTTTTTTGGTTTCGACTCAATTTTGGTAACCTTTAGTAGAAATATCTTTGAAAGGGAAATTGCAGGACCCATATATCTAACCAATCATTGTATTGTATTTGTATCCCAAACATGAGGACATAATGTAATGTAGACGTAGTACAACTTTTCTCCACCCAAAATCCATTTTCTTTGCCCCACAAAAACTATCTCAAACCTTATCACTAAAAATCTA
>BKCP01011070.1:784639-796160 GCA_008636005.1 Striga asiatica | reverse complement strand
CTCCTCCGCCGCCGCCGTCGCCGGCGGCGACGTCGGATCCCCCGACCAGATCCTCCTCACCCTCCTCCAGCAGCGGAAAACCGACGAGGCCTGGCAATATTACACCCAATGCCCCCACCTCCCGAGCGCCGCCTGCCTCAGCCGCCTGGTCTCCCAGCTCTCCTACCTCAACACGGCGGAGGGCCTCACCCGTGCTCAGTCCATCATCCAACGCCTCCGCCTCGAGCGGCAGCTCCACCGTCTCGACGCCAACTCGCTCGGCCTCCTGGCGGTGGCCGCCGCCAAGGGCGGCCACACCCTCTACGCCGCCTCCATAGTCAAATCCATGCTCAAGTCCGGCTACCTTCCCCATGTCAAGGCGTGGAGTGCCGTGGTTAGCCGGCTCTCCTCCTCCGGCGACGACGGCCCAACTGAAGCCCTTAAACTCTTTCATTCCGTCACGAAAAGGGTCCGCAGGCTTCAAGATTCCGAGCTCGATGAAAATTCGAGACCCGATACAGGTGCTTACAACGCTGTCCTCAATGCCTGTGCTAATTTGGGCGATGTCAAGACATTCCACCAACTGTTCGATGAAATGCCCCAGTTCAAATGCGAGCCGAATATCTTAACGTATAACATCATGATCAAATTCTTCGCTCGGGTCGAGAGGAAGGACCTGCTCGTTTACGTTCTCGAGAGAATAATCCAAAAGGAGATACCGATTTGCTTGACGACTTTGCATTCTCTTGTCGCGGCTTATGTCGGTTTTGGCGATTTGGAGACTGCCGAAAAGCTCGTTCAGGCAATGAGAGAAAAAAGATTAGACCTTTGCAGGATTTTGAGGGATTCTTGTTCAAATGATTCGTACTCTGATAACTCTGATGATGACGATGATGATGATGATGATGACGACGAGGAAGAGGAGGAGGATGAAGTAATAAGGCACGAAAATGACTTATTCGTAAAACTACTACCAAATTACTCGATCGATCATGATTATGACCCGCCGCCCGATTTACCTAACCCGATAACACCCGACACTAGAATCTACACGACTTTAATGAAAGGCTATATGAAAGTTGGTCGAGTGGCCGATACGGTTAGAATGCTCGAGGCAATGAGTCACCAAGAAGACACTCTTTCCCATCCGGACCACGTGACTTACACAACCGTAATATCCGCATTCGTAAAATCCGGTTCGATGGAAAAAGCTCGGCAAGTGCTCAAAGAAATGGCCCGAATCCAAATCCCGGCGAACCTCGTGACTTACAACATTCTCCTCAAAGGGTATTGTCATCAACATCAGATCGACAAAGCCGAGAGTCTAATTCATGAGATGGTTGAGTCGAAAATCGAGCCTGACGTGATTTCTTACAACACGTTGATCGACGGATGTATACTGGTGGACGATTTTTCGGGGGCATTTACGTACTTCAACGAGATGCGAAAGCGCGGGATCGCGCCCTCGAAAGTGAGCTACACGACTTTGATGAAAGCCTTCGCCACGTCCGGCCAGCCGAGGCTGGCCGGACGTGTCTTCGACGAGATGTTGCGGGACCCGCGCGTGAAAGTCGACTTAGTCGCGTGGAATGTGTTGGTCGAGGGTTATTGTAAGCTCGGTTTGGTGGACGAGGCGAAAGGGGTTATTCAAAAAATGAAGGAAAACGGGTTTTTTCCGAACGTGGCAACTTACGGTAGTCTAGCGAACGGGATAGCTATAGCGAGAAAACCGGGTGAGGCTCTTTTGCTATGGAAAGAGGTGAAAGAGAGATGTGGACCCGAGAATGAAAAGATTCCGGCTTTGAAACCGGACGAGGGGCTTTTGGATGCTTTGGCGGATATTTGCGTGAGGGCGGCTTTTTTTAGGAAGGCTTTGGAGATTGTGGCGTGTATGGAGGAAAACGGTATATCGCCGAATAAGACTAAGTATAAGAGGATTTATGTGGAGATGCATTCGAGGATGTTTACGAGTAAGCACGCTTCGCAGGCAAGGAAAGATAGGAGGAAGGAGAGGAAAAGGGCGGCCGAGGCTTTTAAGTTCTGGTTAGGGCTGCCGAACGAGTATTATGAGAGCGAGTGGCGACTCGACCAGGCACGAAGATGAATGATAAGAAGTTATGCAAAGAGTGGTGTAGTTGTTGAGAAGATTATATGTGTAAGTTAATGTGTGATTTTTAATCTTTCAGTTTGTAGGTTGTTTGCCTGTATGAAATTGTGGCCATGATGATCTGATCTGAAGCTGAGATATTGTAATGGTGAAATCAAAATACTGTAAGACTGTAAGACAAAATTTAACTGTATTCTAAAATTAGTTTATGTTTGAGGCCATTTGGTGCAAGGTTGTGATTTATTCTCTTGACATGGTCTATTGCATTTTGCTGTTTTTCCTTTTTTCTTTTTTTTTTTTGGGCTAATAATATAGAAAGCAGTTTTAAGATTTAGACAGGAACATAATCTAACAAGAGTAGAATATTTTCTGAGAATGAATAGCCCAGAACAATTTGATGTGCAAATTATAAACATGCCCATAATAAATCATCAATCGCTGGTTGCAAATGAATAACTCAAGCCATTGCTTTGCAGAAGTTCTTATACCAGCAAAACAATTTAATACTTCAATTAAAATTAAATTTTCACACGGCCTCAAACAAATGCCTCCAAGACATTTCTGTAAATAAAATTCTTGAATTCTTGCTTCTGTAAATGTCAATACACATTACACACTGCAGAATATCTGCTTAATCTAAAACAAAATAAAAAAATATATCTGCGTAATCTAAAAAAAAAACAAATGATTGAACTATATTCACGAGCAAACAGACTCAAAAATCACAAGACAGCATCTGTTTTTTTCACCTGCAATCCCACAAGTTATAGAACAACATTCTACTTGACATAAAACAAGAACCACCACGTAATTTTAGTCAAGCGTACCATAGTCGAAATTTCATAGCGTTTATAAGCTATAAATTGGGTGGCAAATGAATAATGTGAAACTCAAGTACAACTCTTGTACATAAAGCTAATAAAAAACGAGAATATCGTCCACAGAATTGAATAAAAACATTAGGACAAATTCACCAAAATCGAAAAACCCAACCAAACTCAGCTCAGCTACAAAAGAAACAACAGAAAAGCTTAAGACCTAGGCTTTTCCTTCTTCTCCTTGAAAAGAGCCAAAAGTGAAACTCCAGACACTTTCACCACCTTAAACCTAACACCGGGAATATCTCCCACGGCATGCCCCTTTCGTCCAAATCCGGCAATTAAAACCTCATCCTGTAAATTAGACAACCAAGTTTCATCAACTTGTTGAAAAAAAAAAGAAAAAAAACAAAAATAGACATTTGAATTTTTTTCAAGTCAGTAAAAAGTGATAATTACAAGAACTCACGTTTTCCTCAATATAGTTCAAACAACCGTCATTAGGAACAAAAGCAGCAATCTTTTTCCCGTTCTTGATCAGCTGCACACGAGCACATTTACGGATAGCAGAGTTTGGTTGCTTAGCCTCGATACCTCTGTGCAAATTATATATATGGATATATATGTATACTAAGATTACTAAACAGAAAAAACAAACACTTGGGATGACTGTAAGAAGCCCAAAGAATAATGGGAGGGGTAAAAAAGTCCACATTTTCTCATAAAGAAAAAAACGAACACTTGGGATGGCTGTAAGAAGCCCAAAGAATAATGGGAGGGGGAAAAAATCTCACATTTTCTCGAGCACAATTCCCTTAGCATGAGATGAACCAGCAAATGGCTTCTTCCACTCATTACCCAGATGAGATTTCTTGTAAGCCTTATCGGCCCATCTTTGCCTAATGCGGTGGGACTTAAGCTTGCGCCCAGCTCCCATACCACGTGTCTTCCTATTAAATTGTAGAAGAAAAACACAAAATAACCTCTTAATAAAGGGCATTAATCAAACTAACCATGGATTGTTTATAATTGCACAAAATGCATCATAGGAAAATAAAAATATCTAAACTAAGGCTTTTCACACTATCACCATAGCACAAGCCATTACTGGAGCAATAGATCAATCACTTGTTTTTAGTACTAAACAGGAATTTTCAAAGAGACAGAAATGAGAACAAAAAAAGTCTGAAATTTTAAAGAACACGCCTTCATTCAGTTTCTCATTCTATGCAAGCACCTAACACAAATTGTACGATTGCCCCAAATATACCCAATCGGATAAATTCATTCCAATCATTTGAGCTGACCAGCGAACAGTATCAAATATTGAAAATCAAAATGATAAACGTCATCGTGTATTCATGGTGGCTCAAAAATACGCACTACAAAAACACAAAAAGATATTAAAAGAAAAAAAAAGGTAATTTATCGACGTACCCCATGACTTCAGAGTTGATGAGCCGAAAGGAATGAGATTATGGCAGAGGAGAAGCAATCCACAAGTGACACTGTGACTGTGAGAGCCGCCGAATGTGTAGGTGTAAGAGCCCTAATTCAAGTATTCAACCATCAAGAAATGTGTTGGTTAGTGACTTCGTAGTGAGGTTCAAAAGTTTGGGCCTGTATGAATTAGTACCTCATCTGGGGGCCCGTTTAGTTGGGTGTATAACTCCAATTATGGGCTGGAAACTTGGCCCAATTTATCTAGTCAAGAGTCACCACTCATGATTGAAGAATCTGATACGATCACCTTAATCCTTAATTTGTGTGTTCACAATTATGCAATTCTTCTGCATCTTTCTGCATTATGTTTTTAATCAGAACTAATGCCAATTATTAACCAATGTTTTCTTCTCACATGTTGAGTATTACTCGAATTTTTGTATGATTATGAAGAATAAAATGATCATAGATGAAATCATTTTTTCTTTGATTAAGAGGGAGATTTTTTTTTTTTTTTTTTTTNCTATCTCTTTTGGATAAGACTTTTTTTTCTACAATGATTGTGGTCAAGTATATATATGGCCTAACATGTGGACAAGAAAAAATAAGGAATAAAATAATACAAATGGTATATAATGTGATGTGACCGCGTGGAGCCTAATTATGGCACTTGACGCCTTCGGTAGAAGCCTGTCTTGTCGGCAATGAATGCGTCCTGTGAAGACGGCTTCTTCATGGTATTCGGACCGTCGGCCAGTAGAGTTTTTTCCTGTCCTGTATTATATGAGCTCAATATTTGAGGATTTGTTCATCATTTGTGGTCTGAGCCACCTCGGGAATAATCGAAGTCGATCGGGAATGAACCTGATCGATATCTGGAGTTCAATTCGGAAAACGTGTTGTTTATACGCTCTTATTTTCCCATATGTTACTTATTTATTATCCGTGACCAAATTGGTATCAAGAAGTTGTTATTTGAATCGAGCTGCTTAAAAATATAACTCAGTTCGTCTCATAAAAGTTCAAGCCCAACTCAATTATCTACTTAAACGAGCCAAAATCTAACAACTAAAATTCGAGCCAAGGCGAGCTCATTCATTCATTTATTTATTTGTTTAGGCTTTCAACGATTCGTTAACGCACAAATCCTGTTCCTATATAAAACGTGTTTGTAATTTAGGGTTTGTTAAACGACCCAAGCTGAGTCGTCTCATATATTAAATGAGAACGTTCTCAATTACAAAGTGCTCGACTCTGCAATTCCAATAACACCCTAGGGATGAAAACGATCGGGAACGATCGGCATAGGGCTCAACCATTTTCACTTTCATATTTTTTTCTCGAAAACGAAAATGATACGATAATGTCGGAAACGAAAACGACATCGGTATTCCGGTAATATCGAAAACGAAACTATCTGATCGAAAAAACATCGATAACGATCGGAATATATTAAAACGGTATTTAAAAAACGATAAACACACCACATTATAAAATATAGCATTAAAACATAAATTGAAATATTCTCACGGTATAATAGTGGCAAAATCCAAATTAAAATCCACACCATTTGCTATAACAAAATCCATACAAATTCCAATAACTAGCAATTGAATTGTGACTTGTCCATCAAATTCTCATGGAATAATAGTAGCAATTGAAATTTGAAACATGAAATGGGAGCAATTAGGTGAGAAATCAACCATGGAACCACCAAATCCACAAAAAAACCACAACAAACGAAATCCAGAATCCAAAACACAAATCACTATTGCCGTGAATTCAAAGTGGGGTAGGCGGCGGCAGCTGGAACCTGTAGCGGGTGGTGCGGTTGCGACGTTGATGGGAGTGGGGCGCGGCGGCGACGAGCAGGTGACGGGAGTGACGACGAGCAGGCGCGGCGAATTGCGATGGCCGTCGGCCGATGGAAGAGATGACAGGGTTGGGCTGAAGGGGATTTCAGGATTTCGAGAGTGAAGACCGAAAGGGGTGAAGGGGATTTGGGCATTTGGCCCATTTGGGATTTGAATTGGGCTTTATAATTAAAAGTGAGCCTAGTATGAGTTGGGCCGGTATTACCGACGGTAAAATACCGTTTAAATACGGTAATTTTCGAAAACGATCGGAAAAAGGGCTAAATCGTTTTCGTTTTCGAATTTTTTTACCGTTTTCATTTCCGTTTTTCCGGTTACCGTTACCGTTTCCGTTTAGCCTCCAAATCCAAAAAAATTTCGAAAACGATTCTCGGTAATCGGAAATTACCGTTTCCGTTTTCATCCCTATAACACCCTTACTTGCATTGATCAATTTGACAAATATTCATCATTGGGCATGATATTTTTCAAATTATTGGAAATTGACCCTTGAAAGGCACAATGTGGTTACAGGTAGGCCACATTTTAGTATTTATTGATGTATTTATGTTTTAGGTTAAATCTCGAAACAAATATATATAAAAAAAATATGAAAAAATATGTCCAATTAATTGCATTTTAGTCCAACTTTTCACCCCAGAGCCCAGATAGACTTTGAGTAGAATTTCATCAAGTATATCAAATTTATATTGAAATTAGAACAGGAAAAAAACACAGCAATAATGCTCTAAATATGATTTCATTAAATTTACCAAATAAACCATCAAAATAATAATTAAAATAGAAAATCTCCTGTAGGCATGAAAGTCTCATGGCCAACCAAGTTGATGGTAATGGCAAAATGATCAAACATTGTTTGCTATGCTTTAAAGCTCTGAATCTGAACAAGAACCTTTCTATTGATGAGCAACATACAAATTAGCTGCAACCCAACAAGATTAAGACAATTATACATTACAAATAATAATAATAATAATAATAATAATAATAATTAAAAGGAAAAAATCAAAGACGACAAACATCGGTGGAGAGAAGATATAACTACATATCAAGATGTAAAGAAAACTTTGTAAGGCAACATATAAACTACATTACATTCATGGAACCAAATTTCGAGAAGCAATCTTATCTCCTTGAAGAGTTATCTTCCAGCAATCGGCTTGCAGCACAAATACCGAACCCTTTTTCGGCACCACTGCAGATAACGAGCCGACCAGGTCACACAAAGAACAATCTCGAATATTATATTTTGTGAAAGAAAATGCATTCAAATAACATCATTTTATAGAAAAACTTGCAGTAGACAGTTGAGCAATTTAAGGTTGTAAAAAGAGAAGAACAAAAAACATATCGATCAGTTGATAAACCATTACCTCGGAATTTGTTATCTTGAGTGATGATTCCTAATGTTTCTTTAGTTTCTCGTATCATAATGCCATGTATTCCAAAATAGGCAGCTATTTTACACTGAACAACTACAAAGAGAAATAGCAGTATGAGAAAATAAATTAGTGATGTAAGTAGTAGCTTACTATATCTGCTCTTCCAAAGAAAAAAAATAAGAAGAAAAGAAAATAAACACCTAAAAACAAATGTTGGGATAAATCATGACAGAATATAAAACTCCCGCATGGCCTAAGGGCTTGTTTGTTATTAATTTACCAACAAATAATCTAATCTAAATTTAAAATCTAACTCAACTTAAATTCAACCCTACTATCCTCAATATTATCAACATAATTAAATAATATCAATCAATCATCTTTACACATCACATCAACTTTAATTCACTATTCATCATCATCCACTCATTTTAAATATTATTTTAGTATCCCACTAAAAACTAATCAAACTAACTTTTTTCAAAATTAACCATGGTTAACCAAAAAAATCAATAAAAAACTGGTTTATTTGTATAAAAAAAGAAAGAGTATAAATTTTTTAACCTAGAATTACAGCCCCATGCAGATCAGCATTGAGAAAACACTGTGCCAACTGATCTTTCCTGCAGAGCAATCAAAAACTCATAAAATTCTCAATTAATAAATGATAAAAACGATTAATAAATAAAGCCAACCTACTCACCCAACTAGTTTCAGAAGCTGTGTTATATAGGCTTTCCACTTCTCATGCATAGGCTTAAAGATTTCAAAGCTGAAAAACATTTAAAGAAAAATAATATATAGAGGAGTTAGGAACCTTAGCAGATATGCTAATAAACGAGAAAACCGGCAACTGCATAAATACACGAGCATGATATGTGAATGTCACATTTTTCAAATTACATATATTGCAAGTTTAACCGTTTGAGGATCATAATAGCAGCATCTTATTTACAAAATTGTTGAAATGCAATAAGTAACGGCATCCCCATAAGGCAAGAACTATAATTCTAAATTCATAGAACTTCCTAAAACGAAATAGTGGTATGAAAAAGTGAACAGAATCAGGTACAAAAACGCATGGGGGCAAAGCAAAATGAAACTTAAAGATCCATAATGAACTTATGAACTCACTTATGGAACTCTTTAGGCAAATCAAATGATCCACACTTCTTATGTTGCTTTAGAGACATGTGCTTTTTAGAGCGTTTTGACCCATTCTGTAGCGATCGACCACTGGACATGCCGCTTTTTTGGATAAAATTATCAAGAAGTATCGTATTCTCAATTTTCAAGGTTTTAGACCCCTGCATGTACTTCTGAGCAGCATCACCATGCTGAAGAAGCTCGTGCAATACTCGATTAACTATGGCTTTCCCATCAGAAACCTGCATAATCAAGTAAATGGCTTAATCGTATTTAACAATGAGTTTCTAGTTAAGCAAACACTGAATAACTCAAAGTAGAAAAAGATTAAGTTGAGAGAGTGACCTCAATACCATTTGGAAGCAAGTTTTCGTGTACGGGGTGAGAAATCTTCGAATACGCGGGTTCATTTACATCCACATCTGTGAAATTGTATAGATACAATATATTTAACCTTCAGTATAAGTATAGAGTAATGTCAATGACTTCAAACATGAGCAGCACACAATATAGCTGTACCTTTCTTAGTAGTATGACCCAAAAAAGAAATCTGACCTGCATTATCATAACCCGAAGGAGATACAACAATTAGATGAATCGTGAATGGAAAAAAAAATCGATTATGAAATCATCGACAGCATCACCTTGAGAAATCACTAGAACCTCAATCGTATCATTCAATTTCAACACTCAAGGATCACTTGCATTTTCTTGACTCAGCAAACCTTGTCAAAATTTCTCTAATCTTGACATAAGCTAATAATTTGACAAAATAGAGGGCATACGGTTCAGTTACAGTTCAAGCTTTTGCTGCATTTCTAGTTCAATTACAGACATGAGGCTTTTTGATTATCTTCTGTAGTGTATCTGCATCCACCCCTATTTTTCCAATCTCAAAAAAGTGTACAAAACGCGATAAATTCAGAAGATTTTTTGCAAAAACAGGCAGTTCACACAACATTTCTTATTCCCACAGAAAATGAAGGCAACCACCACATAGCAGAAGCAAAACCATACGAATAATACAAGTCAATAGATTTTTTACTGAATACACGCAGCTCACACAACAATTTTTATGCCCCCGAACTAAATAACCATTGCACCACGCATTTCAGGCCATAAATAATCAGAAATTTGTGTTTAACATTCATCTCATCCCACGTTTCATGATGAAACAAAAGGAAGACGAATAAAATCACAGAAAAATGCAAGCAGCCACCAAATAGCAGCAGCAAGACCATACTAACCATACTTAATAACNAAAAAAAAAAAAAAAAAAAAAATAAAGAAAAAAAAGAAACCCAACCTTTTCTAGACGGTGTATCAGAATCCGTTTTTTTCAGTTTATCGGACACGGGTTTTTTCAATCTTGAATCAGCAGATGGAGAATCGGTATTTGAAGCAACTCTTTCCATCTCCTTGATGGGCCTCTTTTTGCTCCTCTGCTGTTGGGTCTGAACCTCTGCTTTTGCTTGTGCGAACCTTCTCTCTATAGCTTCCAATGTCCGTCTCTTTTGTTCCTCCATAGCTGATTTGCCGCGTGTAAACACTATACAGCATTAAACTGCATAAAGGAAAGCTTGGTATGAAAACTCAGAATAGTAAGACCTCAATTTCGAGCTGGTACCTTGAAACCAGGGTGGTTCCGCGGCGGAGACGACGGGGATTTTGAAGCTAGACGGTGCCAACTCGGCCGTGTATGTATATGTATGTATTCTTTTGACTGAAAATTCGTGATTTAGCAGGTCGCTTGTTACCGATCTCAATTCTCAGGGTTTTGTTTAGGGGTTTCCCGGGTAGAGAAGGGTCGGGTCATTTGTGGGCTTTTTTATTGGATTACGAAATAGAGAAAAGTATATTTGTTTGGGCCTCAAAGTGAGTATGTTTAATATGATAGACTAGTTAAATCAATTCTGTTTGAAAAAATTTACACCATCTCTATTTACTTGTACATTTATACAGTTTTTATTTTTAATTTCAAATTGACTAGCTTCTATTGTTTACAAATGATTGATTTGTAATTTATTTTTGTCAATAATTTCTATATTATATTATACTTTGATTATCTCTCGTTTATGAATGATGTATATATGCATATTTTCAAACATACAAGCCATGCTCTAAAAACCAACATAGACAAAAAAAACATTACATTTCACAGCATATACATATTTTAGCGTAAAAAAATATCGGTCAACCGCCTAACGGTTAGACCGTCTCATACAAGAATATGTGTACTACAATGAAGCTAAACAAAATGGAATAATGGGGGTTGAAAAAGGGTTGTACTAACTCTCTTCTCATTATATCTCTTAAGTATTTTCTTAATGACATCATTTGCTGGGATAATCTTATTCTATTGTGTCTTAGGAATCCTGAGATCCCACATCAGAATCTTGGAGCAATCCACAGCTGGAACTCCCTTCAAGTTTGTTTCCTCTTCAAGAACTTCTTTCCTCACAAATCTGAGTGAATCCTGCCAAAATATATATATATAAAAATACAAGCAAACAAATTAACATTTTGTATTTTTGTAGCAAGTAATTAAGTGGCAGTTGTGCTTAACTAGCATTTTTCAAATCATTTGCATAACATAAGTTTCATATTTAATATTTCCATGATTCTTAAAAAGACTTGACAAGGTGTAATTTCATACTTTGTTTTCAATTGAATCATTTGAAATTAATGATCTATATCTACTTTTACCTTTCTATGTGGATTTAGCTACATATTGGCCAAAAAAAATTTTGTACAAACACTTGTTTAAGTCTA
>BKCP01011070.1:766188-784553 GCA_008636005.1 Striga asiatica | reverse complement strand
GAGAGTTGTGTTCGACTCGTTTACAGCTCTAAATGCATATACCTGTGAGGTATCTTGAACAGAGGAAGTTCGACCCCATCTCTCTGGATCCCAAAGAATCGAGCTATTAAATGCAAAGCTCGAGATATGAAGAGGCATAGTAGTAGTAGTAATACTGGCATCTGTTGAATTATTCATCTTTCTCAAATGCCACCCTATAACTTCCGAGGAATCACAAACCGGTCCCTCAATTATCACCCTCTTCCTGTTTGCAGAAAGTCTAGCAATAGGCCAAGCCCCAAATGCCCTGAAAAAAATTCCCTTCAGCTTTCTGAGTAATGAAGTTTCAAAGCACAAAAAATAAATAAATAAATAAATAAACAAAGGTTTTTTGTCTTTTTGAGCTACATATTTTAAAGAAATTACTTACTCAATTGCTCTGATCTCCTCGAAGAAACCGAGATCATAAATGTTCGAAAGCCCCGCGAAATGCACTATCCCACTCAGCCTGTGATGTTCGATGTGGTTCAGTGCAATGTTCCTCTGATGATCCATTTCAGAACTCAGATCAGTAAAATTCTCCTTAAAAACGACGTGTCTGTACATAATCCCTGTTTTCCTTAACATCTCCGAAACTTTAGAATCATCCGATTGCTTTTCGACCACAATCCACAGCAACGGCTGAGTCACCAGGCGAAGCGTGTTTGCGAGCCTACTCAGCAGCAAGACTCTTAGCTTGTTTTTCGAGCTAGTTGGGGTGACTACGATTAAGAGCCTTTTCGAGTCTTTAAATTCCTCGATTTCGATTTTTTCTTCGGGGGCTTTTTTGTCCTTGTCTTTTTCAGATTCCGGTTCGTCCATCAGGCTTCTGTTGGCGTTCTGCTGCGTTATTTCTGGTTGATGAAGCAAAAGCTCGACTGGTTCGGGCGAGTAGCTCGACGAGAGTGACATGGTGACGTGGCTCGAGAAAACCGAGGTCTTGCTGATGGGGGCAAAGCCGGTGAAAAAACCCATCACAAAACACAGAAGGAAATGAAATACGGCCTTCTTCCATATTTGCACCTTCTTTCTTGATGATCTCTCTGTGGATCCCATGACTTGAGAAAAAAGAAAAAGAAAAAAAATCCAAGAAAATCTTATTACTTGCGCAAAGATTTGATTTTGTTTTGAAATGAAGTTGGCTATATAGAAGACTATGTTTGTGTTTTGTGATTAGAACTAAATACATTGGTGAGGCTTTCACTTTGAAGGGTCTTCTTGCCTTCAAGTGTAAGAAATGCTGTGCAATATAATGTTGCTTTCTGCACCAAATGGTTGTTGGGATGTTATGCATTCACCTAAAGTGTGGAATATAAAGAAAAGCAAAGTTGAACCAAAATGTATCCATGGTGTGTTGTTATTCATACAATTTTTTTGTTTTTTCCAAAAAGAAAAAAAAAACTATATACATTTATAATAAAAAATATTTTGTCCGAAAGCAGAGGAAATAAAGTACATGATACGCGTTAAAAGGTTTGGTTTTCAGCACTTAAACCAAAGCTGCTGTTCGAGGACTATTGTCTTCAGTGAGGGAGAAAAGTCGACCGTCTAACCGTTACACATTCCTCACACAAGAATTTGTGTTAGAATTTTATCCCTGTCCTGAAACATCATATTTTGTATCTGAACACACAGAGTTTATGCTATACAACAAACTCAAATAGAAGCCATCCAAACATATATGCTAAATTGAGAGAATGAAAACATTTCTTCTACCTTCAGTAAACCAAGGTGCATAAAACACATAATGAAGCTGTTCCCATAAAATGATAAAGTACAAATGCACACATAGAACAGAAGAAAAATCCCCACAAGGTACAACCGAGTCCAACTAAAAACATACGAATGGAGAAAAACAAACAAACCAAAACCACTAACAAGTTCAAACATTGTTAAAGTCAGCTTTCTCCTTTTCTTGGAAGTTCAACGGGCCAAAATACTCGTACCTTCAAAGATTCAAAACAGCACAGAAAAACACATTCTATTAAAATGTCACCACATTCTTCCAATCACTACCATTTCCAATCAACCTAATCTCTTACAGGCGGAAGCTTAGCCGAAACCCAACCGGGAGCCCTGTTCAGCCACAAAGCATCACCAGTCTTCTTATGCTTAAAATCTGGCGCTTTAGGGTTTTTCTTATTGGCCCTACAATCCCACCAGTTGTCTGGATTTTCAACCACATCCTTCCAAGAATCATCACTCGAGCTCTCATTCGCATGCTTCGGCTTTATCACGTCAAACTCCAATCTTTCAAGCCCGTGCAGGGCCCACTTGGGGGCAGAGCTAATCCAGAGAGCTTCTCTGGTCACCTTCTGCTTGAAATCCGGATGCTTCTCTTTTACCGACCCATTTTTCTTTAGCCCGCGATAATCATACCATTGCAGTGGGCTCTTCATGAGATCCCTCCAAAGCTCCATGTTTTTATCCGCATCTTTTTTCTTCCCGTCACCCTTTTTTAGACCCGACTCACCACCATCTGCACTTTCCAAATTTGCTGTCGGCTTTAGGGGCTGCTTGATATCATCATTCTCATTATCGTTATCATCATCAACATCATTATCCACTCTTTCGGTAATTTCATCATACACTTTAGCCTCATTCATACCAAACCCACCACCAATTTCCATCTCAGATGAACTACTACTCTTCTGAAACCCCTCCACAAAGTTGATATTCTCAGCCACGACGTGAAATTTCCCCAGGCTCTCGCCAGGGAGCACCCCCGTGGGGTCCACGCTTAGGTGGCCGGACACGAAAACAAGATCATTTTCGCGGACGTGGCACGACACAGAGTGGGCGAGGACGCCCTCGAACACGACGGGAATCGTCAGGGGGGTCCTCGCGCCTCCGTTCAGGAGAGAAATCACGGTGGCGGCGAGATGCTTGCCGTCGGCGTCGGACTCGAACCGGATGGGGAGCCCGACCCGGCCGATCAGATTCACAAAGTTGGTGACTTTCGCCTGGTACGGCATCTCGCCCGGCTTGGGCCACACGCCGGTCAGCGCCTCCGTCTGCTTCCGGATCCTCTGCGAGAAGGTCGTCGACGGCGGCGCGGAGGGTTTCTGGGCCTTGGGCTTGGCCGGGTTCTGGCTGACGTTGCGCGTCGTAGTTTTGGTGGAGTAGGGCTCGCATTGTTGGAGGGCGGCGGTTTGGGGGCGCAGATTGAGGAGGCGCGTTACCGGAGTGTTGGAAGAAGATATCAGATGCGACGACATTTTTGCTCTGGCTAGAAGATTCATGGCGGAGGATTTTGGGAGTGGAGTGGATCTGAGTTTTTCTCTAATTAGGGTTTGTCGAGGGTTTTGGGTTTTTCTTTGGAAACGATAGGAACAGATAAGAAGAACGATTTTTGAAATGGAGGCGAAAAGTCGATATTTTAGTAACGTTCTCACTGTTTTAGCGACATTTCAACTTTTTATATTATATTTGGTTTTATTTTGTTCTATTTTTCGATTTCTCTCTCTCTCTCCTTTTGTCTTTAATAAAATAATGTGTGTCATTGAAATTTTGCTTCAAAGTTCAAATATATAAGAGCATCTCCAACCATGAACATCAATTGTAGTATATATAACAATTAAATAGAAGAACTTTCATCCACGTGGAACAAATAGAAGTTCAAACTCATAATGAGTCTCCAATGGTTCACTTCTATCTTAATAAAACTTTCACTCCTCTAGCAGTTACACCTCTTTTTTTTTAACAAATTTGTTGTTTTTAATTAAAAATAAAAGAAGTGAGTGAGATGAAAATTGTGAGTCATCATCTCAAGCAAGACTTTTAAATGTAGAAAGAGTGCTAAATTTTATTCATTCTCTTTCCAGTCACGTAATTATAAATTAGCATCTAGACATTGAGGGTTGGAAGTGTTTTTTATTGAATTCCTTCCACAATTCTACAATTAAAAGGCCATTGGAGATGCTCTAAAAGTTGTTGGGTTCTGATTAGTTGGCGGATTGAAGCAGTGCAGAGTGATCGACAATTAGATGATCGGCATTGCCGATCGGGTGATCGATAAATCGTTTTCTTACTCTTTAGCCGATCATACATACGGAGGTACCATATCCAACATGGTATATTTGTAAAGTCGAATCAAAAGCGCGCAAAGATATATTTTGTACCATGGTAATATGCCAAATATAATATATTTATTAATTAAGTCGATTATTTTATATTTTTCAGTTCAAACAAGATGGGAGCAATCGAATTAAAATCAAGTGAGGATCATATATTGAACTGGAAAAAAGAAGTGTAATTGAAAACTTATGGATTAATGACGTAAACATGGTGTGGATAAAAGATAATATAATTTGTGTTGAATGGATAAGAATGCACATACTTTAAGTAACACGCTATGTATACAAAAACTTTATTCAAATACATATATAATTTTTTCCACCACCAAACTATATATGCATGCATAAAAGTGTACAGAAAGTAAAATCAAAATGAAAGAAGAATGCTATGTTATATCACTTAAATTTCACGATTCTTAATTTATTTCAACTGAAAACATAGTAGGTGGAGAATTTTCAGGAGTAAATTCTAATTTTCTCCTTCTTCTCCTCGCATCAGAATGCCATTGTTTGAGAACTTGTGCTACTTTTTCGTTAAATATTTCACCCTTGAAATGTGTACCCATCTGCAGGAAAAAATGCACAAAATTATAGTATATTTAGATCTTACTTGTATTTATAGTTAAAAATTAATCTATAATTTGACTGATTGAATTATCAATTTGGTGAATGAATCAGGTCATGACAAGATTAATATAAGTATTGTGTACACCTCTTTGTACACTCCTATGCACTTTTAGCATTTCTCTTATATTAAAAATGTCATGTTACACTACCAGATTAGATTACATATTAGATTATCGAAAATACAGATGACTACACTTTTTTATTTAAAATATTTCAACCGACTAGGTTTTGCCAATAGATTATTGGATATAAATCAATATATCAAGATAGCTGAACTCATATTAAAATAATAAGAGTATGAATGTTTGTCATTTTTATTTTAGGTAACTCAATTCATAAATTATTCTAACAATAATATAGTATGATAAATGATTTGAGGTGCTTTACCTGTGTGACGAGGGCATAAATTGGTAGAGTAATGTAGCTACACATAAACTGGACAGTCACTCTGAAATTAATGCGTGGGAAAAAGGTCAATTATTGGTTTAATAATTACTAACTGGGATATGATAATGTGAGATTTGACTATATATTGNAAAAAGACAATATATTGTTAAGTTAAATTTTTCTTACGTGCAATTAAATTAAATACTTACACGCTAACACAATCCTGACAATGTTCGTGATACGTTCGTGGTAACAAGAATCGGTTCCAAATTGTATCTACATAGAAATTAAATTGTAATTGTTTAATAAACCTCAATAAAATAAAGAGTACTAAATAGATTCCATATAAATTTAATAGGCCACTATTATAACAATTCGCAAAAAATTAATAAAAACGTTGGTGTCACATTATTGACAATATACTAGTACAGAGCCCGTGCAATGCACGGTTAAGGCTATTTATCCAGACTTATAATTATATACATGAATAAAGAAAAATATACGGGATATATTCGCACGAGATATATTTATTTGGAAAATATTATATTATAAGATGCAATATTCAAAAAAAAGTTTATAATACGCAAGAAAATTGTACAATGTTCAATAAAAGTCTTATAATATTAAAGTGGAGTCTTAAAGTCTCTTGTACATTAAGACTACTGACAAAATAATATTTTAATCAATAAGTTTCCTTTCCTTGCAGCCAATGAATATGATTTGAGGAGTACAACAAATCCATATATAGCTGACTTGCTTTTTTCATTGTAGTTTTTTTTTCTTTTTTTTTTTATAATGAATTTAAAGATATTCTAAAATATAGCAAAAATTAATTTTTTTATTACAATTAGGAATTTTACTAAATATGAACTCTCAATCTATGGTGTTAATCAACGTTTAAGTCTAAAAAATTAAGAATTTTTACCTCTTTTAATCAACGTTTAAATCTAAAAAATAATAGAGTTATTATAATTTTTTTTTCTACATCTTTTAAAACATTAAATATGAGCATGTTAGGGCTAGCTTGTAAAATAATTAATATATTATCTCACTAAAACATTTATACTAATAAAAATTTAATTTTAGCATATAAATTTATCCGTTGATATAAGAGAAAGTAACAGTTTTATTTATTGTTGTTCACCATATAATATTTAATTATTATTTTATTATATAATAAAAAAAATATTGTTAAATAGTGTAGTAGAATTGTTATAAAATTATATGATTTTTTTTTACAATATGAATTTAATATTTTTTTATGATTTGATAATATAAACAAATCTATACTTAACTTTGACAAATAAAACAAATAAATACTTTAGTACGTATTTAATGTATATACTAAATAGGAATATATTTGGTATAATCAAATACCAAATATAATCAAATAAGTCAAAGTGTACATTTTTATTTGGTATTTGATTTTTTTATTATTAAAATATTTTTATTATACTTACTTTTTTAAAATTAAATAAATAAATAAACTAATTAAATAAATAAAATATTATAATACCAAAATAGTAATGACATTTAATGCAGTTGACTTTTCTGGATAGTAAATGTAGTAAATAGAATCTCCTTTTATATAAGTATAGGTGTATAATACGGAAATAGTAATGCAATAAATGTTATTGACTTTTCTTTATACTAAATCTGGTAATGGTATACCTTTTAATATAAGTATAGATTCATATAATCAATAATAATTGATTCTTTAATAGTAGAGGGCTTGAGTGAGTTATTCATTGGAGGATATAATATTAATAAAAAAAAATCAACTTGATTTCTGTAATTTCAAATTGAGAATATCATCAAATTTATGGGAAATCATCATATAGAGCAGACTTTGAATACGTACCGTAACCCAGATGAAAAAGGCCATCTCAAAAGCGTTCTATGGCAAAACATCATATATTAAAAAAAAATAAATTAGGATTTGATCAATTGATGTAAAAAAAGACATTATATATGTATAATATAATTAATTATTATATAAGTTAAAAGAGTATTTATAAATTAGAAGGACATACCAAAAAAAGTGTCACATGCAATAAGTCCAACACGAATTCTGGTTTTCCAAGCCAAAAGAGATTGTCATCAAGTTCAACAACTCCAGTAAACACTTTTTTCTGCTTCTTAAGCTGAATTGCCATTTTTGCAACGATCACTTCCATTTTTGTGCCAATTGCTAAGACCAACTGTACATGCAAATAAAATATTAAGTATTTTTAATACAAATTGAATTTATTTTTATTTACTTATTTATTTATTATATTTATTTTTGTGTGTGTGTGTTCAAATTAATATATAGATTATATTTTTAGGTAATAGTACTCACCACCAATGGAGCAAACGATATCCAAAGATAAGAATGCCAACCTGATTAATCAAGTGATTAATTAAAGTATGTTTAATCATGCCAAACTGATTAATCAATAGATTAATTAATCAAGGTTGTATGAAAGTAGTTGTTGGAAAATTTTGAAAGTAGTCTCGTATCTAATCAAGGTTGTATGAAAGGTGATTTCATTTGAATACAACTAATTAATATATAGTAGTCTGATAATTTTTAAAAATAAGCTAATTTGAAGGCAATATTCGGAAGAAATTTGAATTTAATTTGGGTGGACATTTTTAATATTAATTGACTGATTGAAGGATAATTCTGACCGAAAATCTGAACTTTTGTAAAAATATTTTCAATTGATCAATTTTAGATACTAATGGAACTACAATCAATTTATTTATTTGGATTCGAACTAGATTATTTTCAATAGGAAACTATTTTTCACTTTTCCCATTTTTCCGAGTGTTAATTTCAGATTAATTAATTTACCATGAATATCCACAAGCATGAAGATAACAACCGTTAACCACATAAGTGGGCTGCATAGATAGCATCAGACGAAAGATTAGAAATGCCACACAACTTAATTAATTAATATCAGCATAATATTATTATTAATTTTTACTGCAATACCCTAAAACACCACACTAATCTCTCTAAGATTGGAATTATCCACTAACTTTGAATAATAAGCTTTTATTATTATTTTTTTAATATGGACCCTAATAAAACCGAACCTGATGCTGATTACAGTTTTGAAATCTTTATCCAAAGAATGCTTTATATACTTCTGAAAATTGAAGTTACTGAGCTGCCCAGCTGATAAATGTGTCTGCAATTCACCAATATAATATAATATTTTATGTAAGTTTATTCATCGAGATAATTTTTTTTCAACAATAATTTATATCATAGTGCACCCTAAATTCAAAATCTCAGCTTTATGATATACATCGCATCTATGCAATCTCGTGTGTCTCTCTTAAGTCTTAAATTCCTTAGTTTTAGTAAAAGATTTAACTAATGCAAGACTTTTGTGACAGTATTATTTAATTTAAGTTAACCTAAATCCAGAGGGTTTAATGCACGTTTTGGGACCAAATTTCAAGTCCAATAATGAGTGTTATTCACTTTTAGACCCCTCTTGCTGAATTTCTTGTTCATGCGTGTACAGATCACTATCGTATCATTGCTTTATTTTTGTAACTTTCTTTAAAAATTAAAACAAAATAAAATAATAAATTGTTAACTCAACGAGCCTTGACCGTGATTTTTCGTTTAACAACTCCAGTTGAGAAAACAAGACAAAAGGCTTTATACATTGGGTACATATTTTTGACTAATGTATTTAAATATGTACAATAATAATTTTATCTAATTTAGCCATCAAATTGGGCATTTGGTCTAGTGGTATGATTCTCGCTTAGGGTGCGAGAGGTCCCGAGTTCAATTCTCGGAATGCCCCATTATATTTACATCTTTTACTTTTTTTTTTCTTGGGTTTGACAAAACGTAATTGGGCTCCCAAAAATGGTGGTAATGGGCCTCTACTAAACAGAGTTGAATGCTAACGGCTCGCTTATTTTCTAATTAATTTGTCTAAACGTAATTGGGCTCCCAAAAATGGTGGTAATGGGCCTGTCTACTAAAGTTACACAGTTGAATGCTAACGGCTCGCTTATTTTCTAATTAATTTGTCTAAAATGAGTTATTTTAACTTTTAATTAAAGATAGTTAATTTGAAAAAGGGTGATATGGTTAATTGTTAGTGAAATTTTAAGAATGTATTAAATTAATATTTAAAATAAAATAGTTAAAATTGTTTTGATATAAAAGTAGAAGATAAATGATTGAAAATAATTAAAAATTATAAGTAGTTAAAATTATGTGAGTGGATGAATAGTGAATTAAAGTTGATGTTATGTATAAGAATGATTAGTTTGTATTATTTAATTAGATAAATAAAGTACGCATATATCCACATAATAATTTCAAAATACCCCTATTGCGATAGAGTTTTTTTATTGACATTTTTAAGATCTCCAACTATTCTTTTTCCCAAAATATAGTCAGATTCGATCAATATCTTATCTCTCCAATCACTCCCACAGTGGTAATTGTCAATGGAACTTCCTAATAAAAAGTACCCAACTTTTGAAAACGAATTGAATTCAAAACACTACCATATTTAGTTCAATTGCAGATAAACTTTCTAAAATTTTGTTTTTCAGAATTGTTTGAAAATATATATTGTTCATGTTTATATAAATTGTTTAAAAAATACTTCTATTATGAGATGAAATATATAAAAAGTTATACTAAGTTTATTTATTGCTTATATAATACACAAATGGAAAAATAAATAATATTAACCGTTCAATTTTGTATATAAACTTTAAATAAATTGTATGACAAAAAGGTATACTAAGTTTATTTATTGTTTATATAATACACAAATGGAAAAATAAAACATATTAACCGTTTGATTTCGTATGTATAAACTTTAAATAAACTGTATGGTAAAAAGGTATACTAAGTTTATTTATTGTTAATATAATACACAAATGGAAAAAGGTATACTAAGTTTATTTTTTACTCTGTTATTGCGCATTAATCTGTAATTAAGAATTCTCTCCTGTGAGAGCGAAAATTCCCTCTTGTGAGATTTTTTCATTACCTTGGTGAGGCTTTATTCCTTCGTTGAAGGCCTCGCTCAGTTTGGTTTTCAGTAATCATAATTCCTAAACTTCTAGTTTCACTATCTGTTGGATCAAAATTAGGGTTATTGAAGCCCTCCGAATGGCGACATTGGAAGCAGAGCAAGCTAATGAGGAATTATATAAGGAATTTGATAACTTCTCTTTATCTAATAAGGAGGCAAGAGATATCGAGATTGGGAATGAAGATATTATAGCGGGAGAAGAGGATGTCAGCCGAAGTCTCTTTGGGAAGATAATAGGAGATAGGAAAGCTGCGTTGGTGGGAGTAAAGAGAACAATGACAGCAATATGGAAGATTCAGCAGGCTATGGAAGTTCGTGAATTAGGTCCGAACTTTTTCCAATTTGTATTTCGATCTAAAGAGGATCTTCAGAAAGTAGCAGCAGGGAACACTTGGTTGTTTGAGAACCAATATCTAATCTTGAAGGAATGGAGAGACGGAATGAACATTAATCACAGTTGTTTTGAAGAAGTGGTGCTATGGGTTCAAGTGCATAACATTCCTTTGAACTGGCTATGTACTGATGTGGGATTAAAAGTGGGAAATGTGTTTAAGGGAATCCGGAATGTCGTTATTAACCAATCTGGTACCTCTGCCGGTAGGTACATGAGACTTCTTGTAGTTATAGATTTGAAGGAACCAATTCCTAGATGTACCCACATAAAGCTGGATAATCAAAGGGTGAGGGTGGCTTTCAAATATGAGAGGTTAGTGAATCTCTGCTATTATTGCGGCAAAATTGGTCATTTAGATCGAAACTGCAAGATCAGAAACGCAGACATTGCAAGGCATAATGTTAGCAAGGGGCAGTACGGAGATTGGCTCAAAGCGTCTGTGGTTATTGTTAGCGGACCACACAGTCATTCAGGGGGATCAGGTTTACATGGAACACACTCAGGTTCCCCTCAAACTAATTCAGTTGCTTCAACAGCAAATATCAATTTCACAAATAAGCAGGTGGGTGATAGTTCTACTTCAGAAGGAGCCAGTAAAAGAAGATGATGTCCACTTCAGAAGGGAGGAGAAGATGGTAGTAGACTCACAGACAGAAGGTATAACCCAGGACAAGATAGAGATTATGGGAGATCAAACCATAAATCACCAAAAGAAGTCCAAAAGTGGATCCTGGAAGAGAATGGTAGTTGAGGGAAGGAAGGTGGGGGTTTCAATGCCTCAAGAGGATTTTGTAGAGAACCAAAAGTCCAAAAGATCCATTGAAGAGGTTCTTCATTCTAATCAAAAGGAAGAAGAAGAGGCAGCAGCATCGCAAGCAGAGAAGAAGTTGAAAATGTCAGAGGAAAGGGTGGAGGTGACCAACCCAAAGTGGTCACAGGGTGAACCATGAATGCTCAGGTGTGGAACTGTAGAGGTTTGGGTGGCCCCTCCACAGTTCCCCAGCTTAAGGAGTCAATGAGGACCCACCACCCCCATTTTGTCTTTCTTTCTGAGACTAAAAAACAAAATAATTTTATTAAAACAGTTTGTAAAAAGCTTGGTTTTCATGATAGGAATGCTATTGTTGATCCAGTTGGTTCCAGTGGAGGTCTCCTTCTTTTGTGGAGTGAGGACATTCAAATCATCCAATTAAGAAAACACTCTTTTTGCATTGAGGTTCAGTTCAATGGTCAAAATTTTGAGGAATCCATTTGGGCTTGCTTTGTTTATATGAATACAGACAGGAGAATCAGGAAAGAGCAGTGGGAGCAGCTTACTCTTATGAAAGCCAACTGGGGAGATGTGTGGGCAGTCATGGGAGATTGGAATGATATTAGGTGTGTGGAGGATAAGAGTGGTGGTAGAACTAGATCAGCTGGGAGTTTTGAGGGATTTCAAGAATTCATAGCCAACATGTCAATGCAAGAGGTCAAAGCCAGAGGTTATCCATTCACCTGGGGAAATAACAGAGAGGGTGAAGGTTTTGTTGAAGAGATCCTTGACAGAACCTTTGTTTCTCTAGGATGGCTGACTAAATTTCCCAGTACTCAGGTTACCAATGTTTATAAGAGCTCCTCTGATCACTGTTTACTTGTAGTGGAGGCTATTCCAGATAAGCAGACTTTCAAAAGAAGGTTTCACTTTGATAAAAGGTGGGTGCACAAAGCAGAAGCAGTAGAAGTGATTAAATCTGCTTGGAGTTTTCCTCAGACTGGGACACCATTCTACAGAGTCAAGGAGAAGTTAAAGAAAACTAGAGAAGCTCTGATAAATTGGAACAGATTATTCAAAGCAGAAAAGGACAGCAAAATGAATAGACTCACACTCAGACTTGAGGAGATGCAAAAAGAAGCTGGTGTTAAAAATTGGGAAGAATGGGATCAAATTCACAGAGAGATTGATCAAGAAAATCAGAATGAGGAGTTGTTTTGGCAGCAAAAAGCAAGAATTAGTTGGTTAAAGGAAGGAGATAAGAATACCAGATTTTTCCATGCTTATGTTCTTCAAAGAAGAAAACTCAATGCAATCAGTAGACTAGTGACTGATCAGAATACAGTTTTGGAGAACAAAGCAGAGTTAGGGAATTATGTCTCATCCTTTTATGACAAGTTATTCACCTCAGAAGGCTCAAGTGAAGGAACTGAACTGCTGCAGAACATTCCCTCAACTATCACATCTCAGATGAATGAAGAAATTTTAGTACCAGTGTGTGAGAAAGAGATAAAGGCAGCCCTCTTCAGTTTAAGTCCTTTGAAGTCTCCAGGTGCAGATGGTATGTCAGCTTTATTCTTTCAGCATTTTTGGCCATTGCTTAAAGATGACTTGTGTAAGGCTGTTGAAAGTTTCTTTCAGACTAGTAGATTATTGAGATACTGGAATCACACCCTCATCACATTAATTCCAAAATGCAATAATCCCAGCAACCTCAGTCAATTTAGGCCTATCAGCTTATGCACAGTAGTGTACAAGATCATTGCTAAGATTTTGGCAACCAGAATAAAACCTTTTTTGCACTACTGTGTGGATTCAACCCAAGCAGCTTTTATCCCAGTCACGCAGTTGAGTGATAATGTTGTCATAGCTCAGGAAGTGTTTCACTACTTGAACAGGCACAGAACAGGAAAACACAGCTTCATGGCCATCAAATTAGATATGCTCAAAGCATATGACAGATTAGAATGGAGGTGCATTTATCACACTTTAATTAAAATGGGATTTGCTCAGCAATTTGTGAAGTGGGTTATGGAATGCGTGTCAACAACATCCTTTTCTGTTTTGGTTAATGGTGAGGTGTGTGGATATTTTACTGCTAGCAGGGGAGTGAGGCAAGGAGATCCACTATCAGCCTATTTATTCATCCTTGTATCAGAATTGCTATCAGCCCTTATCAAATCAGAAGTAGAGAAAGGGAATTTCAGAGGAGTGTCTTTGGCCAGAAACAGCCCTGTACTTTCACATCTGTTATTTGCAGATGATACATTGGTTTTCTGCAAGGCTGATGGTCATCATGCTAGAGTGTTGGTTGGATTGCTGAACAAGTACCAAAAATTCTCAGGTCAACAGGTGAATTTAGCCAAATCTTCCATTTTTTTCAGTAAGAATTCATCTCCTGAGCAACAAACCTCTGTCTGCCAAGTTTTCAGAGGCATTCAAATGCAGAGATCCACTAGATATTTAGGATTGCCTCTGGGAATTGGACAATCTAAGAAAGAGATTTTTAGCTATGTGGTGGAAAAGGTCAGGAAGAGAATAATCAACTGGAAGAATGTCTACTTATCCACTGCAGGCAAAGCAGTGTTAATTTCAGCAGTATTAAATGCACTGCCTGTATTTGTGATGACCTGCTTCAAACTTCCAGAGGGTATCTGCTGGGAAATTTCTCAATTATTTGCTCACTTCTGGTGGAGTAAAGGGGGTAATTCAGAGAGGGGTATTCATTGGAAAAGCTGGAACAAAATCACTACTCCAAAAGATCAAGGTGGCCTTGGTTTTCAAGACATAAAGCTCTTCAACCAAGCATTATTGGTTAAACAAATGTGGAGAGTGGTCACACAACCTGAGTTATTGATGAGTAGAGTGCTCAAGAGCAGGTACTTTCCACATAGCTCTATTTTTGAATCTAAGCTCAATAACAATTCATCATGGCAGTGGAGGAGTTGGTGGAAGATCAAGTGGCTACTTCAGGAAGGATTGAATATTGAAGTTAGAAATGGGGCTTCTGTTAAAGTCCATGACTACAATTGGATCCCTGGTGGGTTGAAAAGACAGCCATTGCTTAAAAATGCAGACAGAGACGGGCAAATGTGGGTAAAAGATCTCTTGCATGAAGGAGGTCACCAGTGGAACGTTCAAAAAGTCAAAGCAGTGTTTCATGAACAGGACAACTCAGCAATTCTAAATCTGAACTTCCTTAACCCTAATCTGGTGGACAAATGGAGCTGGAACTTTTGTTCTAAAGGTAGGTTCAGTGTTGCTGCCTCCTACTCATATTTGATGAAAAAGAAGCTGCTGCAACTTGATATTGCGGAGAGTAGTACATCAGCAAGCAGAAATATGAGAGACAGACACAGGAGCTGGTCTATGCGAGTCCCAGGTAAAGTAAAGCACTTTGTGTGGAAGTGTGTTAATGGTATTCTCCCAGTGAACGTTAATCTGAAACTTAGAGGAGTTCAAGTTGATCCTATTTGCAAAGGATGTGGAGAGGAGGAGGAAACCATTGAACACATGTTATTCAAATGTAAGAGAGCAAGGAACACTTGGAAACATGCACCAATTAATTGGGATGGCATTAATACAGGGAATTGCAACTTCAGAGGATGGTGGAGTCAAGTGTGTGACCTTGATAAGTCCGAGGTTTCCGAAGCCCGTATACAATTGACAACTTATATCCTATGGTGGCTTTGGAAATCAAGAAATTTGTGGCAATTTGAAAACATTTGGAGACCAGAGAAGGTTACAGTTCGAGAAGCATGTCGAGCTTGGAAGGAGGAAGTAGAAATGAGAGCAAGTTCAAAGAGAATTAACCTGGTTACTGGTTAGGTCTGGTTTAGCAGCACAGTTTCTAGTATCAGGTTTTTTCCGTCTATGTCTGGTCTGATTGTTTAGTCATTTGGATAGCTAGCGACTTCAGTGTTTAATCTACTGCGCTAACTTCTGTATTTTTTCCTTATTTGTATTCTAGGCCACTTTTATGCTGAAGTGGTTCTCTCTGGCTCCGGCCCTCGGTTTTTTTCGGTTAGTTTTTAGTTTGTGTTCTTATTCGGGTTGTACACTGTTCTGGCTCCGGCCCTTGATTTGTACACTGTTCTGGTTTGTTTTCGTTTTTATGAGAATTTCTATCGTTTGAAAAAAAAAAAAAAAATTGCGCATTAATCTTGATCGAGATTTTCTAATGCCATGCAATTCATGCAGGAATTGGACAGGCAAGTTCCTCTAATGGATGAGATTGACGAGAAGGTTAGACCTAAGATTCCCAAAAAAATAAATAAATAAATAAATAAAAATAAAAGACCCTCTTCCCTCATCCCCCTCCAATTTATGATTTTTTGTCTTGTAACTTTTTGTCTCTCTTATCGTGTCTCTGTTCACGTACTTTGTCTCTTTCTAATTAATTTGACCATTTTTGTAATCTCAACAATGAATACTTAGGCAGTACCTTAGTCTTTGTTCAGCTTATTTGCTGACTTTTACATAACGGTACTTCAATTTTGTGAGCGATAACTCTATGCAATTATTTTGACTATTTGTAGGTGGACAAAGCAACTTCTGATCTTAAAAATACGAATGTTAGATTGAAGGACACAGTTAATCAGGTACAAGTAAGTTTTCATATTACCTTCTTTCTTATTCTAAAGCTCTTGGCAAACATTAAGATTGTGTTTGGATAGCATATAAGCTAGCTTATAGCTTATTTGATTAGCTTATAAGCTTTCTGTATTCAAATAAGTTTGGTTTGGTAGGACGAACTTTTTTAAAAACCTCGAGCTTATTTCATAGACTTCCTTAGGTAGCTTTTCAAATAAGCCCATTGAAATTTTTATTACACCTAGCTCATCAGCTAATTTTACCTCACACTTTTAGAATATGAGCTAGCTTTTCAGCCATAAGCTATCAACTATAAGCTCAAAATTCACTTAAAAGCTATAAGCTAGCTTATTAGCTACATTTACATAGACATAGCCTAAGAAACTTGTTCTCTTATGATATATCCATTCCCTTCAAATAAAACTTAGTCGTTGACAAGGAGGCTCTGCTCTACTCTAAATTAAAAATCTGAAAAATGATAACAATAAAATACATCACAAATTATGGTGTTACTGCTAATGGTTCGATTGTCATAGTTTTGTAATAAAGATATTTATTATATAATAAAAATGTCACTTTTATTCCCTAACATTTTAGACCGCATCTTTTGGTGAACTGGTTTTTCCTTACCTCAGGACCAAATTAGTTATTTGGAGATAATCAAATGCTAGTTTTTTATTTTTACTGTACTCTAATAAATTTTGTGTTGTTTATTATTTGGCAGTATCCTTGTGAATCTGTGATGCCGTGCTTTATTTGTACACGCAGCGTGGTACGGAACATGAAACTAATCAAGACACGTGTCTCTATCACACCCGTCCAGTACATTTGGATCCTAGGGTCCTCATCGATCAAGCAAATCTTGTCAAATTTGGAACGTACATCAAACTACAAGGGTAAAACAGTAATTGCACATCTCGTTGTGAATAGGATAATTATTCGGGGGATTTTTTTTTTTTTTTCAACAAAATAATTTCTTTGTTAGAATTATTAACTTGCTTGCCCATACAATGTACAGACTACCGACAACTTCACGCCAAGTCAAGATAGCCAAATTTTATATAGTAAGGTGTATAATTAGTGTTTTTATCAATTGCCTACCGCGTGTTATTTTTACTTGGAAAATAAGTTTAAAAACAACATGGCGACATATTTATTAGCATATGAGTAAATGATGAACATGCAATGTTGAAAATGCTCTGTATAAACAATTATGAATAGCATCATATTCGATTCTTGCGAGTTCTTTCACCAGTATGATTTTTATTAGAAGTTAGATGTCCAGCATATATCTACATGAGATGATTTACTTTTATGTGTGTGTATAACATAGATTAATATTTATGAGATGAAAGTTAAAAATAAAAATGAAAAAACAAATTGTTAGTATAAGAGCAACTATATTCACTACAACAAAATGATAAAATTCCAACAGAAAATTCCACTACAAATACATTGTAATAGAATTCCAACGGAAATTCCAACAAAAAAATGTTTCGTTGGAATGAGTTTTCCATTGGAATTTCCGTTGGATTTTAGAGATTCCAACGGAGATGGAAATAAAAATTCCAACGGAAATTGCATATTCCAACGGTAAAAAACAGTTAGAAATTAAGCCGTTGGAATCATCAAATTCCATCTAAAATTCCAATGAAAAACTCATTCCAACGCAATATTTTCGTTGGAATTTCCGTTAGAATTATTCCAACGGAAGCTATACCATTGGAATATCCGTTGGAATTTCCATTAGAATATATTACCGTAGGATTTTCTGTTGGAATATAACAATTTTTTTGTAGTGATTGTGATTGGAAGTGCGTGTGTAATTTTGGGTTCGAGCAAACAAGCATTGGATGCAATCAAAATTTTCCAAAAATAGGAAAATAGACAACCCCATGTGTAACGAGTCCCAACCAAATTGTATTATTCTTGCAAACTTTTAACTATGATTCATTTATTCTTCCTCATACTTCGCAAAAATGTACTATATATTTCCTCATAAATTATTATTTTTTAATGTTATCCACTTTGATAATTCTCAAAACCTAAAAGTGCTTGTAACAATGAATTTTGTGAAAAGTATAAAAGAATTGCACAACTTGAATTTAATTCGATCAAATAGTATTGTGGGTACAATTTTGATGTGTACAGTGCTATAATCTCCCGAAGTATTATGATTTTTTGAAAAATAAACATTGAAGTAGTGATTAATTGTTTTTCATCTTGTCAAGGTGCATGTCATGCATTTATGATTCTAAAAAAATATTGTATACAAATCGAATATCGTCCTCAAGTAAGGATTAGCAAAATCGAATCGAAATAAAAAATACAAGAAAGATCATGCAATTCGGTACGGTTTGATTCATTTGTTTAGTGGAAAAGATTTTCGGCTCATCAGATTTTTAATTGTTGCAGTGCGGTTCGACTAATTTTTTTTTTTTTTTCAT
>BKCP01011070.1:744598-759626 GCA_008636005.1 Striga asiatica | reverse complement strand
TAATCCATGGATTGAAATAATCCCAAAGACTAGAGAATAATAATATAATATAATAATAATGTGGATAGTAAATTATAGCACTAAGTAACTATTTAAAGTAAAAAATCAATATATTGAGAATTATGTACTACATTTGCATTAATACATGAAAATGACTCCATAAATAGGACCATTTTAATCTATAAAAAGGACTTGAACCACTTCAAATACTTCTACAGAGCAAAGTGATTACTTGAATATACATTGTACTCTTAGAGCTATTAATGCAAAGTGACTACTTGAACCACTTCAAATACTTCTACAATGTATATTCAAGTAGTCACTTTGTTCTGTAGAAGTATTTGAAGTGGTTCAAGTCCTTTTTATAGATTAAAATGGTCCTATTTATGGAGTCATTTTCATGTATTGCACCTATAGTACTGTAGTGTAGATATAATTATTAAAAGAAATGAGTCGTTTGTGAGTTCGAATTGACTCGTTAAAGTTAGAGTTCGGTTCGTTAAAATTTAAAATTAAAAGAAATATACATAATTTTTTATAATTCGACTCATTAAGACTTGTTAATATTAAAAATGAATTGAACTTAGTTCAGCTCGTTTATAGGTCTTAGATGTGTCAATTTTTAGATGTATTAATAATTAATGCAAAAAATAACATGTGTCTTTCTAATTAAATTTATTGTTACCTACATATATAATATACAATTATCTATTTATTGTTACCTACACATATAATATCCAATTATCTCTATATACCATGTATACTAAACTACTATGAATCGCGTCTTATAAATTAGGTCGGCATATATTTAAATAAGAAGAACATCGACATTTTTAGATCAGCTCTTATGATGCATCCCAAATTTAAAAGATAAATTTTAAAATTTTATCCTAGTTTATACGAATTCATTCACAAATTAATATACAAAGGAAAAACATCATTAAATATCTCCTAATAGATGTTTTGCTCTACTTTTTTATTGAAAAAAAAAAAAAAATCTTTTTAAAAATCTTCGTATTCTTCTTGATCATTATTGTTATTATTATTATTATTCTTATTATTTGATATTCTTGAATTTGACGGGCACATATTATTATTTATTATTATGAATTTGACTAGTGACAAGTGTTTGAGACGACCTCGTCAAAGTTTAATGAGTTTTTAGTCTTCTTTTTCGTTATTATATTACAATTATATATCCAGAAACTTGATCACTCACACATCATTGGCCCTTGGATTTTTTATTTTTTTATCTCATGTAGTGTATTTTTCTCTTCATTTAACTTGGTTTTCTGTATCAACAATAATTGTGATGGAGAATAATCTGTACATATTATTCCATTTCAGTCATCTTCACTCAAAAAATATTGCACTGCATGTGGAAAGTGACAAAAACTTAGAGTCTTAGAGAAATCTACAACAAATATCTGTCTTTTTTTCTCTCTTAAGTTGTAGTATATTATGAATGTATATTTATAATTACTTTTGAAATAAAACATAAGAAAAAGTTTTTTTTTCATTAGTTGATTGAGTAGAGAAAAATGTTTAGTAAATAATTAGCTGTTAGATATGTAAGAATAACTAAAATTGTAATCCTCCCAACATTGGCAACAACAAAAATTCTGAAAGACGTGAATGTTTGACTTTTATGCTCGTAATTTTATAACTTTACACACTAAGGTAGAATGTTAGGCAACCTAATAAAAATTTGTAAAATAAATTTTGGGAAAACTAAAAATAAATTAAAGATTCTTGAGAATCCACATGTTTGTCCTTTGCATATGTTTGTACCTCATTTTTCTTAAACCATTTTATGTATATATATATATATACACATATATATTTTATTTAAATATGGGGGAAGTGTAAAGTGGGATAAAGTAGAGACTGATGTTTTCAAATATTGGAAAAGTAGATCAAATGTTACAAAGTGGCTTTGAAATTTGATGACTTAGAGTTTTATATAATATTTTTTATTTGTTTTGTAAATTGTTGCTAGTATATATATTGGGTGACAGATTAACTTTTGCTACTTTTTTGTTGGGGTGGTTGACCATGGTCTCACTTTTTGTTGTTCCTAGACATCTGCCCAATTATCAACTTAGCTAAAACCAAGTTTTCACTTTTATCTACCCCTATGTTACAATTATTTTTTTAATAAAAAAAAAGAGTAGAGATATGTGTACGTACTTAGAGTGCCTAAAAATTCAAAGCTTTCAATTTGTAAAGTTAGGATTGTATGTGGGATGAAATTAAACTGTTCTAGTAATTTATAAATATAAAGAACTCAATGCATTCTTAAAAGCTTTTGTAGATAATCATTTGAAATTAATAGTAATTTACAAGTATATAGCTCTTGAGGGGGTATTATGATGAATATTGGGACTGTATATTGTAAATTAAGGGATTAAACTTTATGATACACACATTTTGGAATTCTAACGTTTTTCTAATATGAGACACTGATATGAATATTAATACAAGTGTGACACTCCGACCGACTGAGAACCGTCTCGATCTTGCTCCTCTCGCCGGTAGAACGCCGAAACTTGCACGAAACTCTCACACCAGAGGGATTTTCCGGTGAATAACCTCCAACGCTCAAGTCAATCTTGAGAAGATGATATAAGTATAAGTGATAATGAAAATATGAGAGAATGTATGAAAATCATAAGGCTCACCCCTATTTATAGGGGTGAGATACATGTTCTAGAAGCTGCCTGGATTTGGTGAGTTGGCTGCCCTAGGGCTGCCCGACCTGCCCCATAGTACAACTCCTAGGTAGGTGTGTCAGAAATGTGTCAGAAACAGTTACTAGTATGGACCAATTAGCTTGCGCCACGTGTCCCCCGCATGTGCGTAAAAGATTCCTTTAGAGGCTCCTGTGATCGATCAGATCTGGGAAATTCTTGAAGCCGCCTCTAGTGTTGGAGGTGGTCGATCTCACGACCCTTCATGCTCGACTGCCTAGTGTTTCGACCAGATCTTCTGTGAAGCGGAGATCCGGCGGGCGTTCCAATATCCTTGTAGTCGTGGCGTCTACCTGGTATCGATCAACATTCACTCTGTTCGACCAACCCAGTTTATCCGATTTATTCCTCTCCCTCCTTTTGGAATATGATGTCAATGACACGAGTATAATATGACATGCGTCGTAAAAATTTAAGATACGAAAACAATAGTATATATACATTTTATATATATAATAATACACTATATTATTAAGAATTTAGTTTTATTACATAACACATTCGTAGATTCAATTCCTACTGGATGCACAACTTAGTTTTATTTCATAACTACATTAAAATGAATTGTTAAGCTATATAAAAATAAAACTAAATGAGCCATCTCATAAAATATACAACCATACTCATAATAATAGACAAAAATTTAAAAATAAATTATCAAAAAATGTTATGTGAGAGCCCATCACTACCGTATATTGGGCTTCGTTTAAAACCGTAATGACAAGCCCAGTGTAATGTAGCTCTCTTGGGGCCGATTGGGCTGTGCAAGCCCGTAATCATGACTTCTATATACAACTACTATTCAGCTCCTTCCAACATTTTAGATTCATATGATATGATANCACTTATTCACTTTTTTTTTGCATTACAAACATATTACGTTCATTTGCACTATTCACGAGCTCGTTAAACGAAACGAGTTTGCTCGTAAATACGGTTCAACTCGTTAATGCTCGAAATAGAGCTTATTTACTTAAAGGCGAGGTCGACTCGTTAAAATTCAAAAATAATTTTTTTATAAAATCTTTTATAACTCAACACTTTAAGGCTCGAGTTTGAGTTTATAATATAGATAAACGAGTAAACTCTAGTTGGTTCGGTTATTAGAACTCTGTATTAGGAATTGAGATAACTATTTTTGGATAAACTATATTAGGTGCAAAAAAGTAATTTCCTTGTAAATATGTAACAACTTGTTTACTCTTTACTGTAAAGTTCACTCAAGCTAATAAAAATATAAAACTAAACACGCACTCAGAGCAAGCAGATATCGCGTTTGCTGTTAGCTTGTCCTTTTCAAGCCGCTGTTAAGGTAATTTTATTCTTCAATTTATTCTATAGTTTTGTGGATGTTTCCTTCAGAATTTGATGGTCCACCAGCTAGTTTTTGAGAATTACGCATTCAAGGTTCTCTTTTGATTTTGGCCAAGATTTTCTGATCTAATAAATCTGTCGGAACAGGAATTTGTTGGGGGATGATTCTAGTATCTTTTCGTTTCTGAACTGAATCTTGATGTTGAATACTTGGACAAGTCATACGTACAGAAAATTCTGGTTACAAGCAGCTAAAACAGCTATTGTCTTTAAGGTGTTTGCGTTTTTGTTTTGAGAGTTTAAAAAGGGGCTTATGATTTGATCTCTCGGGCAGATGCTTGTCAATGGNACTGACTTTAGCAGCTAAAACAGCTATTGTCTTTGGGTTAGTTTTTGCTTGGGCTTATTATGATTTGATTTTTCGAGCAGATGCTTGTCAATGGAATAAAGTCATAAAAAAAAACTGAACTTTAGTAGTTAAAACCTTAAAACAGCTATCGTCTTTGGGTTAGTTTTTGCTTGTGTTTAGAGAATTTAAAGGGGTTTATTATGATTTGATTTTTCGAGCAGCTGCTTCTCAATGGAATAAAGTCATAAAAAAACTGAACTTTAGTAGTTCAAACAGCTATTATCTTTGTGGTAGTTTTTGCTTTTGTTTATAGAGTTTTGAAGGGGTTTTTTATTAGATTTTTCTTCGAGCAGATGCTTGTTAATTGATAAGTCTCTCCCTAACATTTGTAAGCACATAGTTTTCGATCGAGTTGATATTGCAAGCAATTGGCCGATTTTTTTCTTTCGTCTTGTAGAAGTTTCTCTGTCGATCGGGCATTCATTGAAATCCAGCATAATCTTCATAATGTTTCTTAATCTCATGCATGTGTAATGATAATAGATTTTATTTCGCATAGTTCTGTGATGTCTTCACAGTGTCTTTCATACCAAATCTTGTTCTTCACAATCTCTGTGATGTAGAAAATTTGCTCATTTTTTTTTTTCTTATTATTTCATAGATGTATCCGATAGATAACTAGTTAGTAGACATTTATAAGGCCAAAATATCGTAAACTCACAACAACGTAACATAATACACGAAAAAGAATATCTCTTTAAAAATAAAAAAAGAAAAACAAAAAAATAACAACAAATCCTTATATAACCAAATTCACCGAGACAACGCCAAGAAATGCCGCCACCTGGACCACCGCCATGCGGGCCCCACCTGATGAATCAGCCGCCGGCGAATCGTCTGACTGTGCATCCGCTGACCGTGCATCCTTCTTGTGCCTAGCTGGCGCCGGCGCTGGAGCCGGGCTCTGGAAAAACGCTAGCGGCAGCAAAACCCTGTCCACCTGGTACACTGCCAGCTGTCCATCCGTGTACACCGTGTTCGCCAGCGTGGCATTAGTGACACCTGTCGTGACGTTCACCGCATTTCCCGAGGTCGTCACGTTGAGGTCGAACGAGCCCTGTCTGCCGCCAGCCTGTGTCATAATCGGGTTGCTCGCTGTCTGAAACTCGGAGAGTGACAGCTGGCGGGGCACGACGTGGAACTGGACGAGCTCGACTTTTTGCTGGTCGGTGAACGAGTTGAGAATTCCCGGTCTGAGGCTTGAGAAGGCCGAGTCTGTGGGGGCGAAGAGAGTCATCCCTTGGTTTTGCGAGTTGTTGAGCTGCGTGTCGATTTGGTCGGCGACTTTTGTTGTTTGTAGGAGACGGATGAACATTGAGTATTGGCCGGATTTTTCGAGGATGGCGGTGAGGTTGGTGGGGGGAGGAGGAGAAGGGGCGGCCGCCGGAGATTGGGCGGCGGTCCGGGTGGTGGTGGTAGGGAGGAGGAGGAAGAAGAGGAGAAGGGGAAGAGAGAATGTCAAAAGTTTCCTCATTTTTCCTTTTTCTATTTGGAACAATGTGTGTGAGAAGAGAAGGAATGGTTTATATTGATGTTGGGGTGGGGGGAGGGGGGTGTTGTTAAAGGCTAAAAAATGCATTTTTAATCGTGCTAGTTAATGTCATTGCAATTTTAGTCTTAAAATTTTGACATTTCTCCTTTTGGTCATGTAATTTAATATTTTGTTGCAGTTTCAGTCAATTGAGGACTAAAATTGAACTAAATTCCCAAATTTATTTTTATATTAGCAATTTAAGTCATGTAATTTAAAATTTTGTTACAATTTTAGTCTTTTTTACGGACTGAAATTATTGCAAAATATTAAATCATGGGACGAAAGGCGGAAAGTTGGAATATTGTGACTAAAATTGCTACGGGTTTTTTTGCTACGGAAAAGTTTGTGCAGTGGGGGCTTGAGAGGATGGGGAATTAGTCAGTTAGGTGAAATGGACATTTTTTAAGGTGGGGAGCTAACTTTTTTTTTAACACAGCTCATTTTCTTGCTTGGTGTTGAAGATGGAGAAATACAGCTAATTTATTTTATTTTATTTTATTTTTTCTAACTTTTTTCTGATTGATGATGCTGGGGACAGATTTTTTGATCAAATCTTTATCTTCAAGTTTTCAGGCGCAACTTACAAGCTACAAAGGGCCATGTGATAAATCATCAAAGTAGCAATTTTTTTTATTCACTCATTCATTTGGGAACCATGAGCCATCAGATAACACAGTTTATGGAGTCATTTGCAATTATTCACACGGTTTATAGAGCCATCTGCAATTATTCACAAATAGTTTACTTATAGTCATTTGTTGGATGGCTTTATAGAATTTATGTTGAAAGCCATTGCCTTCTTTATTGTTTCCTTTTCTTTAAAAAAAAAATAAATAGGTATGATGAGTTCAATCTTGATTGATCTTGGTCTAATCTAATTTATAGGTCATTAATTTACTATGTTGCAATGAATCTAGCTTGATTTTGTGTTTGTAAATTGCAATTATGTTTGATGAAATCAAATTGAAGAAAAGAGCTCAATGCTGCTGGCATTGGATACCTTACATGATGGAAAATCTTGACAATTGGCAGTCATTGATTGGTGGCCAAGGATAATTTAAGTTGTCCCCTTGATGAATATATGGAAGTGACTGAAATTTAACATTGTCTTGATTTATTTCATGATATATAATTTTTGTTCTTCCCTTTTTATTTTTTGTCTACTTGGTATTTAAATAGGTATCCTATTAAGCAAGTTCAATTTTGTATGGATGTGTGTTGATCTAATGGTAAAAAACTTTGTGGACACTGCATGATTAGGTCTTTAAAATTCGATCTCACAAGAGTTCTTTGATTACTGTTAGGATGAAATTTAACTCGGACAGTTGATGATAGATTATATAAAAAAATTCAGGCCCAAATAGAAAAATTCTCAAATAAAACTGGTTCAGCTTTTAGTTGTTAACGGAACATATTGGTTGGGTTATGGGCTCTGATATTATCGTGAGAAGTTGGCCTGTATCAAAATTGAAAGGCAGACTTCATGCTATGGGCCTAAAAATATGCAGTTCGTATTGGGCCATTGCTTTAAATAAAAAATATGAACTATTGGTAATGGGGATCGTGATTGGATGTGGCATTACTTTTTTTTATTAAAATCTTAATCAAATTTCTCTTACTAATTTTGATCAAAGTGATACATTCAAGTTATATTCCATAGTATATTGTTCTGTAATATGCAATTTAATTTCAAAAACCTGAGAAGTGGATTTAACTCCACTCATGCTGATCTTTGGATTTAACTCCATGCTCAATTTAGTATAACTGAATCAAAAGAGTGATTTAAGGCTTGGTTAACGAACCTGATCGAAATGTCAAAATCGAAATAAATTAGACAATTTTTTGGGAAAAACTTAACAGTTTATCCCAAACCAAACTAAAATCAAATCGAAATTATCAATTTATTCGATCGGTTAACTAGATTTATTAAATGATGAGTTATTCATGAACTCGGTTCGTTAAAACTCAAGTTCGACTAGACTCGTTTATGTAATTTTCTAAACCATAACTTTCATTCGGCTCTTTAAAATTAAACTTTGGGTTGCTAATTTTCATAAACAAATTGAATTCAAGCTTGTTTGGCTTGGTTCGATAATGGCTCGGGTCCAAATAGACTAATTTTAGAGTTCAGGCTTGACTCGACTAGAAAAAATAAATAAAAAAATAAAAAATAAAAGGTAAACAGATAACTATTGGAGATTAGAGAATTTAAGGAAAAACCAAAAGAGGAAGGTGGTCAAAAACCCCATTGACAAAATACGCGAACAAAAATTCTGTATCGAGGGCCAGCGTGTTGAATCACAACTCAGAACCCTTGATTTTTTATTTTTCCTTTTTCTTTTCAGAGAAAAGGGGTGAAAAAAGAAGAACCCTTTTCATGATCTCGCTAAAATTTTGACACACAAAGTTGTTTGGCTATAATTTTTTTCAAGATTCATTTTTTGTGTGTGTGGGGCGAGGCTTGTGAGAGAGATGATGAACAGCGGTCCGAGTAATCACATGATGTCCTCAGCGGCAGCGTCTGGGAACAACGCGCCGTCGCCTGGCCTGAAGACGTATTTCAAGACCCCAGAAGGTAAGTACAAGCTTCAGTACGAGAAGACTCATCCGACGGGCCTTCTGCACTACGCCCATGGGAAAACTGTCACTCAGGTTGGGTTCAAAATCCTCGGCACTTTTCTAGGGTTTTTTTTGTTCCTTCCGTTTTCTTGGTGATTTATGGAATTTGGGGGTTATTGAGGGCTTTGTATCTTTTTCCCTGTGGCAGTCAGTTGTTCGAGATTAGATTTCTGGGGTTGCTTTTTTTCGTTGATTGTGACTTCCTGCTTGTTGATTGATTGGGTTTCTGATAGTTTTTGTTAATTATTGGGAACATTAATGTTGATGGTTTTTGGTTTGACATAAATTGAACTGAAAGCATATGATAGTTTATTTGCCATTTTGATAATTTGTGAATCTTATCCAACATCAGTAAACACCATCCTAAGCATTTGGAATTGAAACTTTGTTGTTTTAAGTTTATTTTTGTTTTTATTTATTTATTTATTTTGTGAAGAATTGGAGATTAGCAGATTAAAGGGTCGATTTTTTGACAGGTTTGGAAAATGGTAAATTAAATTTGGTTCAGGTGACAGATAGCACATAAAATCAGTAAACAGCAGCCTAAGCATTTTGAATTGAAACATTGTTGTTATAAGTATTTTTTTTTTTTGTGAAGCATTGGAGATTAGCAGATTAAAAGATCACGTTTTTGACATGTCTTGAAAATGATTAACTTAAATTTGGTTCAGGTGACGATAGCACATCTCAATGAAAAGCCAATGCAGGCTCCATCTCAATCATCTTCGAGTTTGGGTGTAAGCAGTGGTGTTAGGTCAGCAGCAGCAAGGTTATTGGGTGGTGGGAATGGGAGTAAAGCACTGAGTTTTGTAGGAGGTAATGGTGGAAGTAAGCCGACGAACAGTAACAGTCCTAGAATAGGATCATTAGGGGCTTCAAGTTCGAGTAATTTGGTTGGTAATCCGAATTTTGATGGAAAAGGATCCTACTTGATATTCAATGTTGGTGATGCGGTTTTCTTGAGTGACTTAAATTCTCAGGATAAGGTAATTCGGTGGTTATCTGCAACTTTTATTTTTTAAAATGTACTATATGTTATTAAAATCATCATTGAATTGATTTATTGGGTTTTTTTTTTTTGTTTTGTTTGTGCTGCATAGGATCCTATAAAGTCTATACATTTTAGCAATTCGAATCCTGTTTGCCACGCATATGATCCTGATGCTAAAGATGGGCATGATTTGCTTATTGGTCTGAACTCTGGAGATGGTATTCCTTTGGCCTCAGAAGTTTTAGTAGGATTAATATATTATATACAAGCTTATTTTATAGATTTTTTGTTTCTACGTTTTCTGTAGTTTATGCAGTATCTCTTAGACAACAATTACAAGACGTTGGGAAGAAGCTCGTGGGGGCTCAGCACTATAATAAAGATGGTTCTGTTAACAATAGGCAAGAAAATTGACTCCTTCGTTTATTGTTTCGAGTTTATTATGTGCACAAATCATGTCCTAGTTTTCTTAATTTGATTTTGACCAGTGTTTGCAAAACTTGTATTGTGATATATCGAATAAAGTTCTTGAATTACTTGCTGATCAATTGCTTTGCTTTTTCTTCTCACAGTCGATGTACCAATGTTGCATGGATTCCCAATGGTGATGGGTCGTTTGTTGTTGCACATGCAGATGGTAATATGTATGTATATGAAAAGGCAAGTTATGAACTTTATTTGGGAATGAATACTGTCATCTTCTTAAATTAATCCGTAGTTTGGGGATTTATATGCAATTCCTTCTGTTTTTAGAATAAAGATGGCTCTGGTGATCCCTCATTCCCTGTGATCAAGGACCAAACCCAATTTTCTGTATCACATGCACGCTACAGTAAGGTATTGGTGATTTTTTTTTTTTTTTCTTCTGTTTTGGAATTAGATTTTTATTTCCTATAAAGCTAAATATGGCGTTCGAATTTATTTGTATATTAATGGAACCATTTGCGTTCATCTTTAAAATATTAATTTTTTGATGGTCCTTTTATTTGATCAAAAATAACTTTTTTCTTGGCCATATGTGTTTTAGTTTATCAAATAGGCGGTATAAAACAGCGGGGCCTTTTATGAGTAGCATCAGATCTTGGACGTTTTATTTTAAAAAATGTTTTTTCATGTACTCTTTTATAAAATGACAAAATGGTCCTTTGCAGAACCCGGTTTCTCGATGGCATGTGTGTCAAGGTTCAATAAATGGCATCGCATTTTCGGCAGATGGTGCTTATTTAGCCACCGTTGGAAGGGATGGTATTGTTATTCTAATCTCCTTTCTGTGTAGAAATTTGATTGTTTGTTAGTTCCATTTATATTTAAAGGTTTGAGGAAAATTTGATAAAATGCAGGTTACCTCCGAGTATTTGATTACAGAAATGAGCAACTCATATGTGGTGGGAAAAGCTATTATGGCGCTCTTTTATGTTGTGCGTGGAGGTGATTGCCAATTTTGCCATTAATTTTCTGTTGGAATTTCCCTGTAAAAAGATTCAATTCGAAAAATAAATATTTAGTCGATATATATCATAAAGAATGGAATTCTGAAATTGAATTTTTGACAAATATTGCAAAAGCATGGATGGAAAATACATTTTGACTGGTGGTGAGGATGACCTTGTTCAAGTATGGAGCATGGAAGAGCGAAAGATTGTGGCGTGGGGTGAGGGACACAACTCGTGGGTAAGAATTTGAGAAATTTAGCATTTGCACGAGCAATTTTAGGCAAAAATGCATTTTTAGTCCTCTTGGTTTAACGTCATTGCAATTTTAGTTCCAAGGTTTAACTTTTCACCTTTTGGTCCTGTGATTTATATTTTGCTGTAATTTCAGTCCTTTGAAATTGCAACCAAAAAAATAATAATTAAATTACACGACTGAAATTGCAATAAAATTTAAATTACAGGACTTAAATTGTTAATAAAAAATCTGTCCCAAAGATATAAATTGTGAATTTGTTGGCGAAATGTTTAGAGTCTTGGGATTAAAATTGTTGTGACGTTGCAGCAGAACTAAAAATGCAAATTAGCCGCAATTTTACCATTATGCTCATAACCATAACCCGAATAGCTTCGAATAAGATTCCTGCTTTACTTAAAAATGACTCTTTAACTTGTCTTATTGCTTAACGATAGGTTAGTGGAGTGGCATTCGATTCGTACTGGGTGCCCCCTAATTCAGACGGTGTTGCAGAAAACGTTGTTTACCGTTTTGGCTCTGTTGGTCAGGTACTCAAACTTGTATTATTTTATTGTCCTTCAAATGAAAAGTTTGTTCGTTCCAAAACTTACTCTCAACGAATTACCATCACTCATTAGCCTAATTACCCTAAAAACCAACCAACAAACAAAAAAGTGAAGTTCGAAGCCTTCAAACCAAGTATTTGTTAGATTAACAAAATAGCTTATGGTTAACTTTTTCTTAAAATATGAGAATGCAAAATTGCATTTTTAGTCCTGCTGGTTTAATGCCATAGCAATTTTAGCCCAAGGTTCCAACATTTCACTTTTTTAGTCTTTGTTATTTAATATGTTGCTGCATTTTCAGTCCTCAAAAGGACTGAAATTCCAACAAATTCACATATTTTCGATTAGCAATTAATTTAAAATTTCGTTGCAATTTCAGTCCCGTGATTTAATATTTTAATGCAATTTCAGTCATTTTGCATTAAAATATTAAATCACATGACAAAAAGGCGAAAAGTTGGAATCTTGGGACTGAAACTGCCATGGCGTTAAACCAACAGGACGAAAAATGCATTTTTTGCCATATGAAATTTAACGACATTTCGTGATCCTTAATTGACTAAAACGCTATGTTAGGACACACAATTGCTATTATGGGACCTAGAAATGGACGAGCTGGTGGTCCCGGTTCGCCGCCCGGCTGGCGGGTCCCCCACCTTGAGCGCCGGCAGCCAATCGGCCCATTGGGACAATGCTGGCCCAATTGGCACCTTACAGCCCGCCCCAAGCATGCGCGACATTCCAAAGCTGTCCCCACTTGTGGCCCACCGAGTCCACACGGAGCCTCTCTCGGCTTTGATATTCACTCAAGAGTCGGTACTCACGGTTTGCCGTGAGGGCCACATCAAGATTTGGACGAGGCCCGGTTTTGGCGAGTCGGGTGGCTCGGATTCCTTGAAGGAAAAATCATGCGGGCCCGGGAAAGTTGGGAGCGGGCCCGGCTACAAGTGACGAATTAATCGGAGGTTTGTGCATAGAAAGAAAAGTAAAAGAGTTTTTTTTTGTGATTTTTAACTTGACTAAAGAGGAAAGACTAAAGAGTGTTGTTGTATAGGCAGAGGGGCTTAAGATGAGAGAGTGCCTTTTGGAGTCACTTTTGGGAATGGAGAGAGATGAAAGCACAACTCCTAGTTTGTAAAGTATGGGAACAGAAAAAAGCCTAGAGACAGATTGAAATAAATTATAAGATGTTTATTTTTTTCCTCTCATTTTTAAGGTTTTTTTACTTCATTGTTTTTCTTGCTGATCAAATCTTGTCAAAGGATAGGGAGTTGATAGTTTATNAAGATCATGTGAATGTGATTAGACTCTGTTCACAATTGCTAATGTTCAATGTGCCACCACTTGTTGACTGATTGTAAAATCACAAGAAATTTTGTGTAAGACGGCCTATCCATTAGGTGGAATGTGTCATACTTTTTTATATAACAAAAATTCATAACTATATGTTGAAAAGATATAACAAAAAATTTATATAAAATATCATTATCTTTACTATGATATCTCAATCTGAAAGTATGTGTTACTATTGAAAAAATATGATTGTCTAACAACACGACTGGCTGAATAACAACTTTATTGAAAAAAAAGTATGTTTGTGTAGAAAAAAAATTGACTTTCAAAACGTTATGAATAGAGAATATGTATATATGTTGGAAAAATTTTGACTTTCTAAGCGTTGTACCCTAACAATAGCATGGTAATCTTTGCTTGTTACATCTTAATTAAAAGTTTGTTGTTTTTTTTTGAGGAAAGCTCATAATTTTCATTTGACTAAGGCTGAAATCTCCAAGTTAAAAAGCTTGGTAGCAATCATAATTCTTCCTGATATTGTCTCTCAAGTGACTCATAATTGAACATGGTTTTTTTATACCCAAATCTCACGTCCTCTGCAAAACTACTAAAATGATTCAAATACAAACTTCACCCTTCACAATCTTTTCTCAAGTAAAAATGACCAAGCAAAAAATGAAACCTGTTGAGACCGAAAAACTTTCGAAGGGCATTTGTACACTATGCAACTCGGCTTATAGCACGCTGAATCACAAATTCGGAGGCTTGTTCACAAACCAACACGAAATATATACCAAAGATGGCCGCACGAACCGAAATATATAGTTTTATTTTTATTTTTTGTAAGCACACAATTTCGTACAACTGTAAAATATGTTTCCCATTTGAAGCCCGGCCCACTATCAGCTGCCATTGCTACTACCTTGGGTCCGTGCTTCGCTTTCATTGGGCTGTGTATCAATTGGGCCCACATTGCCGGCCTCTAAATCTTGGTTTGGCTGAGAAGAATTGTTTCCGGAAGGTGGCGGAAGGTTCCGTGTTCTCACCCACTTGAGTATCTCGAAAATCATTGAAATTCCACACATAGCACCCCCAAAACCAGCAAAAGTAGCCAGCAGAACTGATAGAACTGCTTGCACATGAATCTATATACGTACATTGAAATATTGATTGTTTAGTATATTAGAAAAATCGGGCCTCAAAATGCAAAATTTTTTCCCATGTAAAAAGTTCTTGGGACTCCTTATAGAAATGCCTTATTATTTTCAGGGATACAAAAATCTTTTTAGGGATATAATCTCAAGGTGCTTTTGTAACAGTCATTCGAAAAGATAAATTAACGATAATGCTATGTAAGTGCTATTACAACTGGTTGAGGAAATTTACATTTTTTTTTAATTCTTTTTATTCGGTTGAGCAAATATATTTACTTACCAGCGAGTAAAAAATATGGGCAAAAACAACCACCAGCACGAACTGAATAGTTGCATATACCCAAGCAAATCTCTTCCTTACTACCCAAAAAAAAAGGCAACAAAATGAGTTGAAAAGGAAAATAAATTAATGAATAAATAAGAGGCAATACTTATATTATTATGCCTTTGAGTTTGATGAGTGAGTAAAAAAACAGCTTACCCATAGTAGTAGACGTCATAGACGCAAGGAGACCTAAAATACATGAAAAGGGCAAAGATATTGCGATTGCACTTGATCCGAGTTTACTGACCTAAACGACAACAACTAAAAAACACTTAATAAATCGAATTTATAAATTGGAAATATAAAGTACAATAAATGATTCCTGGAAAAAAAATGAAGTTCTTTTTCCAAGAACTTAGGGTGTGACTGGATATAAACTTAACCAAAAAAAAAAAAAAAAAAAAA
>BKCP01011070.1:696578-744408 GCA_008636005.1 Striga asiatica | reverse complement strand
AAAAAAAAAAAAAAAAAAGTTACTATAATGCTGCAAATTATTTGTTCGTAAATCAATATTTCTACCTGTATCGTCCTATTTCGGCCGGATTTATTACATTTCCTCGAGTTTCGCCATTTTGGACTACCCGTAAAAGCGTGACCGACAAATTCTTAACCTCTTGCTTGCATACATCGCAAGTTTTGTTGCCTTTTATGCTGAACCATTTAATGGCACATTCTTGGTGGGCCAGTGCAAGTTCCCCTTTACAGCTGCATTCCATTTTTAGTGTATCCGAGCTTTCACTCAGCTCGACCAAACAGATTCTACAAACAGCTTCCTCTTGAGGTATATCTTCCGAAAAATTATTGTTCTCATCTGGACACAACAATTGACTAATAAGATACATTGTAGGCTAATATATATATATATATATTAAGATTTATTCAGCGAATTTCAAGATATCTCTTTTACTTGATGTTAAATTTTACCTGTGTCGGTTATTGCATTGGGGATTGATGTGGCCATATTTTGGTCGGTTGATTTGGGAGTAGAAGGAATTACGCGGTATACACTGCCTAAATAGTCGATTTGTTTCACACTTTCATCTTTATTCAACTCGGGTACTGAATGCGAACGGTGTATGGATAGCTTTGGCCCACTTTTCTGCATAATAATGAAACGAAAAAATCGTGTAAGATTCACTCTAAATGAAAATCAACTGCATTTTACTAGCTAAAACTGTATGCCATACATGATAAATTGTCCGTAAATAATTTATGGGCACATATCGATTCGATTCATCCTGTGCAGGATATTCTAATACAGAAAAATGCTACATGAGGCAAGCAAAATAATCAGCTAAGGTTACTTNTTTCTAGATATTATCTAAGTTGCCAACTGGAATGGTGGAACAAAGGGAGTTGTAGACACTTAAAAAAAAAGTGATCTTCCTTCTAAATAAATAAATTTCAAATAAAAACAAAGTACTATGCAATACTTCAAATGTCAACTTTTACTTTCGATTCTACATTACTCGATCATGATCCAAATGCACGAGGAGGGGTGATTTTTCCAAATCTCACTTCTGATTCGACTTCTACTCTACGTACAGAGAAAAAAACAATCGCAATAGACATTCTCTCAACATTTAGCTTCCTCACAAACATTAGTGACTGCTGATTCTCAACAACTTCTCATTTATGCTACATTAAACTTATGCCCCTTTATTTTCATTTTTTTCTTTTTTACTAAGTAAAGATTACACAGACACCCCGCGATGTAAAGTGAAAGTTTTGGAGAAATGCGATCCATTACATGAGTGTGAATGCAATATGACCTAAAACGTGACTTAATTATCAGAGAACAAATAATAAACCAACAAGAATCAACCAAATTCGAAAAGAGAAAAAAGCTACTCACAGATGAAGTGCTCGAAATAATCCCTCCATGAGCCGACTCTGGATTCGAGTGCAAAATCGGCGTAGCAGGCAAAGAAGACGTCCTTTTCATTTTCGGCGCGAAAATCTTTGTGAGTGAGAATGTCCTAACAACTGAACTCTTCCCTTGTGCTTCGGGAGAAACCCCAAGTGCCAGCATGGCAGCCTTCTCAATCTCGGCATTCGTGTTCCGAAATTTGAAACTCAGTTTAGGAATAAAATACTTCACGGCTGATATTCCTCGGGAGGTGGAATGGCCTGGAGAATCGCTGATTCTTATCCGGTTTGGGCTGGGCAGTGGAGAAAAATTTACTCTCTTTGGGGTATTTATTGTAATAACATTATCATCCGTGGGTCCCTCGATTATTGGACCGATGTGTGTTATATTCAAAATCACATCTTGATTTCGAATTTGCTGGTTGATTGATGGCCCTTCGGCTATTATTTCGCTTGATTCTCGGGCCTGAAGTCATCAAGAGGAAAATTTGAAGCATTATATGAAGAATTATATGTTTATGTTTCTTGTGAGTCTACAAAAAATCAAATAATAACAAATATAATAAACTTTGTTGGCCCTGAAATAGAAATGCAATCTTTACTCTAAAGACAAACAAATGAGTTGAGTTTGAATTTGGTTTTAGAGGGGATTTTCTGAAAAAATATGTCAAATGACTGTATGTGATGTGATAGATTAAGTTCATTCAAACCTACCAACATAATAATTCCATGATGAATTTTCGACATATCATATTAACTCCAAAATAACTTAAAATAACAGCTAGGGATTGATCTTATCCAGACAAGCTGAATGGATTCATTCTTATAGATTCTGAACATTACACATCCAAATGCAACCTTATTGAATCATAAAAGCAAAAGGTTCATCAGAAATCATATGTGTTCAATAATCTGAAACACATACATTAACTTCACATTAAGAGGTCAAAAGTTGTACCACAAATGCAGTGCACAAGATTATATATAAAGTTACAATCTTTACACTTTTTTTATACTAAAACTCTACAAACAATACAAAGTACTCAAATTCACTATGGCATGAAAGAAAAAACACAGAAATCAAACAAATTACCAAAAGGGCAAACAGAAAATTATACCTTTGGCTCCATATGAGGCGACAAATTAACAAAGCCTTCGTTTTCGGACAAATCTTCTTCACTTTCTTTCGCCATAGATTTTCCTCCATCAGCCTCCATTATTCGATAAATTATATATATAAAATAAAAGGTATATCAAACCCCAGAAATTATAATTCTGGATTAATTCGAAAAAAAAATAAGAATAAATGAACGTCAATTTTCTGAGCTCGAGAGATTTATGAGGAGAGGAGAGCTTAATTTCGTGCGCTACAATGGTGGGCAGTAAGTAAAACGTGTCGTCTGAATAGTGACGGCCATCATTGTGCTCTGTGTGTTACTGTGTGTGTTTGTGTTTTTCGTTTTTATAATTTCCTTTTTCATTTTCTTTTCTTGGACGAAAAGCTGAGAACACGTGTTTACACTTTTCATGATTTGTTCAGATTAACAAGATTAGGGAATTTTATCCACCCTTGTTTTTAGATGTTTATCCAATTTATTTTACAATGAGACATAGATAATTGACTTTTTAGGTTCTTAACAAATATTAAATCGTTCTTGTTTTTTAACGTCCAATCAATACACACCTAATCAAAAGTGTTTATGATCTGATGATTAAGATCTTACCGTATTGGTATGGGGAATTTTTCTAATAGAGTTCATGTCGTGTTTATAAACGTACGAAAAAAAACAAATTATTTTTATGTAAGAAAGTTCTTTTTTCTAAAAATGAGTTATTCAATTTGTCAAACAATAGTGCAATTTGACATAAATCCAATCCAGTTTAGCCAATCAACTACTTCAAAATCTACCAAACAATTTTGTATTCCAATTTTTAACTTAAAAATTCAACTCAAATATAACACAATTTAATTATCTTCAATATTATACATTTAAGTAATATTAATCAATCAGTATCACATAATTTTCAATTTATCTGCTCATATATTTTTAACTAATCATTAAATCTAATAACATATGAACTTTTACATCAGTTTAACTTCAATCATTATTTTTAACTCATCTTGAAACACAACAATCTAAAATTCCACTTAATCACATTTTTTCAATTTTAATTCACTTCATCCAAAAAATTCAAATCCAACCCAAAACAATTACTTCTACCGGGCAGTTTGGAAGCAATTTTGTAAAAGTAAAGTTTTTAAATCAACTTTTGCAAAATAAACCTCTTAAAAAGTCTCAATAATTTGAATGGAGGTTTTGGGAATTAATTTATTCATAAGTTCACTCTTAATTTATCATCAAACATAATTTAATTGTTGAAATGGACTTTTGCATAAAAAGGTCTATTTGAAACGTGTTACTGGATATGCTATAAGTATGTTATAAAGATTATAAAAAGAAATATTCTGAGCTATTTTGTTATTATTTCTTAATAAAGGAAAACAATAGGTTTATTGTAGTAATTAAAGATTATGGATTAGATGCCGAATATGTCTTTTCTTTTTTAACTAACTCAATTAAAACAAAAACAAAAGGCAATGTTTATTTTTCACGATAGAAAAATATCTCAACACGCACACCATGAGTTACTATTACGGATATATAACAATAGTAACGACTTAACAAGCAATAATTCAAAGTCTCTGGAAATTTGGGAGCAATGCTTCTTGTGATTTCTTCTCTTTTCATTTTTTTTTTTTTTATTTTTTTGTGAAAAAAAAAATAATAATTCTACCAAATTGAATGTGGGGATATATTTGTGAAATCATTTATAGCAGTTGAACTTGAAGCTCAATTATATGTGCGCTGTACACAATTTGGCAACCTAATCCATTGATTGACCTAAGCAACCTTATGACTTCCATTATTTATTACTTGAAAAATTATTGTACGACGGGCACATCTGCAAACTGCAATTAGGTTTAATTTTGCATTGTTGCTGACTTTAACGAGTTGAATATTATTAAGCTCGACTATTCTCGGTATTAACATGCAAGCGCTTGAGAATCAGTTAGAAATTTGCGACTCAAAATATTAGTAAAAAAAGGTTTAGTTTGGCATAGTAAGGCGTCGAGCACTCGAGCTTACAAACTATAGGCTTGAGCTAGAGTTTAAATTCGAGAAGCCCAAATATTGACTCAAACTCGATCAAGCTCGAGTTTAATTCGAGTTCGAGGTGTCAATCTTGACTCAAACTCTATCAAATTCGAGCTCGAGTCGAGTATTAACATATAAGTAGATGGCCCTTGCAAAATATTAAACAATTCACGTAGTTGTTCAACATATAACCGCTAGTTGATCCTTTCAAAACCATGATTTTTTTCAATTCTTGTAATATTTTTAAATGTTAAATATATAAAAAAAAATGCCATGTAGTTGAAATAGTTATTAATTTTGATATCTTTTATATATATAATTAACAATAAAAGAAAATTTAAGTTAAAAAATAAAATGAATGAATATTCATTTTTTGAAATCGGAAAAATAAAAATAATTTATTAATTATCTTGATTTTGTAAAACTAAATTAACGAGGAAAACAATCAACTTTTATATCCTTATTATGATTAATAGAAAAGTGCTACGATCATCTATGTTTTTATTACTATTATATTGATATTATGGATGAATTAGAAAATAAGGCGATACAATGGCAATTATATATTTTTTTTTGGTACACAATGGCAATTATATTTAACATTGTATAAGAATGTTTGTTTTTAAATAATAATTTTCCTATTGAAAAGGAAGAAAAAATAAGTGGTAAGATCGCCAATGATAATGTTATACTTATATCTATATATTATGAAAAGTCAAAAGGTGATGAAGTTCCTATTAGAAAACAATTACAAGTATGTGATGAGATTAAAATGATACTACTATGTCCTTATATATAGATATTTGAAAAACGATAAAAATAGCATAATTCAAAAATTAAATAATTAAAAACTGGAATCTCAAATTTTGCAAATTTTAGTAAACTGTCTTTATTTGATTTTGGATTTGGCTATATTTGGAGGCATGAAAATACATATTCTATTGGCATCTTTACTTAATTTGAACTTATGGATTTGGCTATATTTGGAGGCATGAAAATACATATTCTATTGACATCTTTACTTAATTTGACCTTAAAATCTAAGGTAAATAAAAATCTTAGTAATAAAATAGTGTCTTGTCCTTAAGTTAAAACTCTGAATATCAAAATTAGACATGCATAATCTAAACTGTCGAGATTACTAATTAACTAAAAATACAAAGATCACATAACAATTTCAATAATATGAAATAAAAACACATAAACCATAAAAGAAAATTGTATAGTAGTGGAGTTGTTAACATCAAATATTCGAATTCGATGTTTCAATCTTCCTCAAATATGTTCAAAAAAAGAAGGAAAAAAGCATTAAATTAGATGGCCTTTTGTTACTAACAAAGGCCAAATCTCATAAAAAGGTCGGATTTTCTCTCTTTTCTTTTCCACACATATAATATGTCGCTTTCAAAAGTCAACCATTATGTGATTTCTTTTATTTACATTTATATTTAGTAGTTGTCTGATAACAGGATTAAAAAATAAGAGGTTGTGCAAGTTACAATTTTGGGATAATTTAATTCAGATATTATCTTATCCAAAATCATAATCCCCTTGTCTATCTATAACTTTCGAAGGTGAAAAACCTAAATGGTATCTAGCACATATCATGCTTCGTAAACATTACTTTTTTAAGAAAATCAAATTGCCCATAAATCATTTTATCTTTTTATGAAATTACCATAAATTATTTCATCATTTCTTTACTTAAATTACTATTTACCTAGGACTAACTTTTCCTTTTTATTTAATTCATATATTAGTTACTATACGTATCCTTCTAATTTTCAAAAGTTTATAATTTTTTTATTTATATCCTATTTATCATATATAATTTATAAAATTAATATTTCAATGGTGTTCAATTAAATATCCATATTGCATATATAAAATAAAAAAACAATTTCATCTCTATTTATAAATAAAGTTAAATTTATGTATCAAACTAATTTGAAAATATCAAATAACATTATAATTTATATTTTATAAAATAATAAAAATTTAATTCACTAATACACCAGTATTTTTTTCTTAAATTTTAGGAAATTTTGAAAATTATTACATAAAATAAATGGTAAAAAATATTATAAAATATTATTCTCATCTTAAATAAAGTATGCAAAGAATTGAATGTTATTAAACTGCAAAAATAAATATGAAGGAATACCATAATTAAAAATAAGAAAAATAAATATTATATCTTAGAGAATATAAAATTTACATGGATTAGTTTATATTCTAAACTATTAAATATATGAATTAAAATACTTAAAAATTAAGAAACAATAGACTCTATAAGTATAAAATATAATCACAATATAATAAAACTTAATTGAAAAAAAAAAAATTTAGGCATCTACAATTTTATAAATATAATTAAAAATACCATTTAGATAAGTTGAGTGTAAAATGCAGGTACTATTTTGAATAATATAACTTTGTTATTTACTTATATATTATTATTATTTTATATTCATTTACTCTTTTTTGTGGTGCAAATATCAATACCTTATACCCGTCTCGTTCTAGTTTGTTACATAAACCTCACAATAGTCAATCTTATGGACGAACAAAATAACAACATAAAACATTAGGCAGAGTTGGACCTGAAGTATAAGCCCATAACATTTGGTCTTTGGGGCGAGGCCCACTTTAAACTATTTACTTCAGCTACCCACCATATGTTGCTATAATCATAGTAGATAAAAAAAATCTTAATTATCAATAAATAAATAAAAAAGAAAGTTAAGAAGAATGAGCTTGCTGAGAAAAAATATGAAAGAAAACAAGAACACCTTACAGTCTCTTGCTCGTCAAAGTCCAAAAGCCACTCTCTGCACGTAATCCGGGCGCCTTTTGCTCGGCATTCGAATCAAGCCCGTAATCTGCAGTTCGATAACCGCTCTGCAAAATTCGGCTCTGTACAGCATTTGGAGTTAAAGGAGTTCCAACTTTTTGATCATTTGTATAGAAATGCAGTTTATGTTACAAACAGTTAAGAACAAAAAACGAAAGAAAAAAGTACGCGAAGAAAAGTGGAGGATACTGAATTGAAGCATCGGTTTTGTTGTTCTGAGGCTCGTTCGATTCTTTTCGTTTTTTAGGTGATGGCGATGTTTTCGACCTCTTTTTTCCCTGTGAGGTCGGGCGTGAAACAACTGCTTTGAAAGAGTGAAACCATTCGTGAAGATTGATGAGATCACCGTGCTCTTGAGCTAGTGTGTACCTATGCAAAGCAAATAACATTTTTTATTACATAAGTCGAAATTTGTAGAAAACAATAGTGTTTGTATAGTGTTTAGAGAAGGTAAACATATTTGAATAGTGTTTGTTTTTCTCCAAAAAAAATAAATAAATAATAATAATTATAAAATAAAATGTCAAAACTGTTATAACAAGATATATGTTATGCTCGACTTACATTATAGATGTATCGTGCATGGATGGTACTGGCCCACCGTAATTTTTGCTGCAGCAAGAACATTTTAGTAACTTGTTGGACTCTAAAAGGTCGGCCTGAATTTTTCTTCTAGGGTCTCCTATCAAAGCCTAATAATATTATAATAACAGATCAGGAGTGAGAATTAAGGTACTAGCAATTTTATATATGATAATTATATGTGCAAATTAAGAAGCTGGGCAGTGAAGCTCAATGATTATGGAACCAGAGGGTTTTAGAGAAAACGTAACTGTTTGAAGTTTGTCGATATTATCGAAGAACACTATTTCATTGAGAGGTAGATTTTCAGTGGGCTGGATGTATTGCCTGATTCAAGGGCACAAAAGGAAACAAGTAAATTAGTTATTTGTTAGAACACAAAACAGGTAATACAGATTATTATAAAATTCAAGCACCATGAAACTATGATACAGCACAATGTAGGAAAGACTATCCATTCACTTGGGAATACAGAGAAGGTTTATTATGCTGGAAAACAAAAAAGTTGGAACTTTTAAGAATTTGACCTGAATTGTCAGTTACGTTTAATACTCAAGCTTTTTGTTATGACAACTGGAATATCACCTTTCGATATATATACATTTGGCACTTATGTCGCAACATTGTTGATTACAGGTTTATATTGCAGGTAAAATGATACATTCAGAAAATGATAGAGTGCACCATCTATATTTTATTCTTTTACATATGACAATCCCCAGTTTGAAGTTCTGAAAATTGAACTTAATGACACCCAGAATCGAATTCACATTTTATGAAGCAGGTTTTGGGTATATTGTAAAACTCTTACTTGACCAAACACTGTAGAAATGTAACGACTTTCTCGTTGGCTGCAGATCTTTCTTTATGCTCGTTTATGTAATTCCTGGCAGTGGGCCTCCTGTGACAAACAAAAAGAAAAACTTCATTGAGTCTACTAAGCTGATAATGTGATCCACTTTGACTACCACATACTAAAGATCCTGTATCAGGGTCTCACAGAAACGGGATATATAGAACACCAGTCAAATACAGACAAGGGAAGGGAAGTGAAAGGATACCTGGATGACTCTTTTGGCTCCCTCTTTGGACGAGTCTCCTCAGTTGTTGTCAGCGACTCTAGCTCCTTCACTTTGTCATGAATCTGCATTTATTATTAATCAGGCATGCAAATCCGAGATTAAAAAAATGAATTAACAAGCTTACATGGGCCATCATAATTTGGAAAATGCTACAAAAAGATCAACCTCACAGATGAAATGGTAAAAAAATAAAAAATAAAAGGAAATAGGAAGAGCAATAAGAATACACCCTCTACTAGATAAAATGATGATGGTTCTGGAAAAGAAGATGATTGATCAACATGATGCTGACAATACTTATGGTATTAGAGCATTTTTTGGTGAATAAGATAACCAATAAAGAGTAGCCGCATTACTGTTGTTAAAGAATGGTGGAATTTAAACAGTTAAGATGCTATGAATGAAAATTATAGTTTCAGGATTTTGAGCAGAAGCAAAAAGAATAATGGGTGTTCCTAATATGGGGAAACAAAATATATATTTGTACCTCAGTTACGCCTCTGGTAAGCACTTCCCAGTTGCCGAGCAACTTGCGGATCTCTACAGGCGGTAAATCTCTTCAAAAACATAAAAGTCAGAAGCTCTGGAGTTTATATAATTAAATTATCATTTAAAATTTCAGGTTTTCAAGAAGAATGAGATGCGCATAAGATTCACTTTTAGATCTCAGGAATACTTGCTATTAATACAAATTATTCAGTTACCTATCCGGCTATCCCAAACTATATTTTCTTTAAGTTTACTATGTGTTCGTTTTGGTGCCATTTCTAAAATATGAGCTTTTTAAATCAATCTGCTCCCATTCGTGGAAGTGTTTGGAAAATTGAGTAGCTTTATGTCATATTTTTTTTCTGATCAGAAAATAAGCAAACTATACCTCACTTTCTGGAATGCGCAAACGATGCTCTTCTCTTTTGCCAATTGCATACAATCGGAAGCGTCAGAGTTTCGTGGTTCAGGTTCAAGCGTCTCAGAGAATAAATCTAACAGGGTAATTTTGCGGTACTTTCCAACTTCAAACAGACACTGCGATAGAGTTACTCCATCAAATATAGAATTAGTATCTAAATATTAGGTAGACAAAAGAGACCAAGTTTTTTTCACATGCGTCCAAACCAAACTTGTATTTCAGTACATGAAGAAAGTGGAAGTTACTATGGTACAATAACATTTCATCTGCACAGCATTTTACCATAACCGTCAAGCTCCATAGCTTACGAAGTCTTCTGAGTTCAGACAAACCATAGGACAAGTCAGCATTATTGGCACCAGGCTGACAAAACCTAGTACAATATTTGCAATCAAATACAAAAAACCAATGTAACCAAATTAACATGGCAATTAGTTTCAAAGACAAGTTAAATCTTCAAAACCTTTGTAAAGATGGAAGATCCCTGAGCATATTTTCTTTCAATGAAATACTGTCTTTGTCAAAGCCCTGCAACATTGGCAAAAGCATGTGTGACTCGGGAGGCTTTCAATTACAAAACTAAGAACAGGACTAAGTACTCCATAAAAATAAAAAGAGAGACACTAGATTTGAATTGTTAATATTAAAAAGGTAATGAGATTCTGTAACTACTAGCCAAGAACTATATTCGAGTGCTAATTCCTACTACAGTGGAGATGTAAAATGCCAATGAGTGCATTTTCACCTGCAAATTTATGAACCTAAACATACCAGGAAAAAAATGGGGGGTGGGGTACAGTAAAGCATAAACAAAAAGCACAAAGGAGGGAAATATAAAGGTGAAAAATGGATAGGTTAGTTAATCTTGCCTCTGCACCTTCTTCATCAACTAATTTCCTAAGAATGTAGCTCAAAGGGTTTGCATATACGTGTTGGACCATAGCAATCTACAACAATAACAAACCCATTTAAAACATGCAAGCATGAGAGGTTTGTCAACTCACAGACACATAGCCAATACGATAAAGAAGAATATGGCTTAGACATGAGTACTCACCTTTAAAGCTCTAACAAAAAAGGTCAGTGTTCCATCATGCCTTAAAAAGTAATTTCTCAGGAAAGATGAAATGTGTTTTCCTATGCTGAAGCTTCCACAACTTTTCAGAAAAACAGCCTCGATAACAGCATCCATCCTTTCAGATGGGGTTCTCAAACTAAATTCACAAACAGACAGATCCAACAACGTATTTGAGCTTAAAGTGTTCCTTAGAGCATCAAAAGTCGTTGCAACTCCCAGTATCAAAATTACAGGAACTTTAACTACCCATTCCCTGTAAAGGCACCGTCATTGTTATCGACAGCAGAAAAGATATCAAGTAGACATATCTGAAGCATAACAAATAATCAATGTATTAATTACAAGCATACGTGCAGTTGGCAAAAGTGGGTTTTCATTTTAGAATCGAAATTAGCTACTTTACCTCAACATCACAATGAAATCATTCAGGACAGAACCGCAGCACCTCTCAACGTCTTCAATTATGATAACTAGTGGCTTCTCATCTTGTTCAGAGTACCACGATGCTAAAATGGACATGTCAGGAGCCTATTAAGATTTAAGAATCAAACAATAAATGGACAAACTACATTAGCTCTAAAAGTCATTTCACTACTAAGAAAGCTATATTTTCCGCTAGGTAAACAGATGCATAGAGTCAGCGACATGCTTACATCAACGCCAAGCATCAGAAACTGCCTCAATAGAGTTCTAAGACAGCCACCTACTCCATTTTTAGCAGAGAATTCTGAAGATGTGAGCTTAGCTACATAACAACCATTGGACCTCAAATGCACAGCAAGGTCCTCAAAAGCCAATATGTCATCCACGAACTCCATATTCTCTAAAGAAATCGGCATATCAAAATTATAGTCATCCGGCAATAAAATAAACAATAACCTTTGCCTACAATATTGTTGAAAAAATGTGGTTCAAAGTCATCAAGGAGCAACTAGCAGGGACTTACTGGTGAAAAGCAATGCCGTGAAGATCTGTCTAAATGAAATTGCTGAAGCATTTGAAGCACCATTCATGATCGGGTAGGGACGTGTGACGCTACCCAAATTAAGAGCTCGGCAGGCACGAATAGCGTCAAAAGACTCGTGAAGCCATTTACAAATATCGCCAAACACGTCGGCGTTAAGATTTCTCAAGACCTCCTGGAATTCATTGTGTTATCAGTAATTATTTACAGAAGATAAGATATTCAGAGATATACCTTGATAATGGACTCGGTCTTCGACCAGAGAAATTTGAAGGTTTCCAACGGCAGGTTTTTGCCGGAGATGTCTGCATATCCATCTGATTTTTGGGGGGATAGGTCGATCCTCCGACGGGTTTTTCCGGTGCATTTTCGCAGGGACGCTTTGTGAAGAACGAAAAACGGCTGCAGCAAAATTTAGGAATTGTTACAATCGGTTTTGTGCCAATTTACAGTGATTAATTATACATTCGAAAGAAAAAATTACCTGGAGATTATTTTCTGCGGTGCGAAGAGGCGAAGAAGACGGTGGATCAGCCGCCGGTGCCATTCCGATCTCCGCACTCTGACTAGTGGCTTGCTCTCTTTCAGTTTAGGTAAAAGGACGACGCTGGTTTTGGCGGGAAACGGACACAGTGGGGTGGGTGCGTAAATATCTACAATTTAAGGGGTGAATCGTAATAAGTAACTCTTTGTATTCACAACATGATTCCCATTGCTATAAATATGACTAAAAATGTCTTGTAGAGAATTACTTAAAAATACTGTGTGTGTTAAAAAAACATTTATGAGTTTTCAGTCTTCTTTTGTAATTGAGAATGTGTAACTTTGATATTAGAGGCATTTTTTGTTAACTGACATTATTGTAACACGGTATTTAATTTTCATTTTAGAGAACATACTTCACATTCTTGGACTTCATTCATTTATTTAATTCAGATCACTTGATGAATAATTCATGCACATTCTTCTTAACCAATGCACATTGCAGCAAAATTTTATTTTTTAAAAGTTTTAACAAAAAATGAGATGTTTAACCTTTTCTAATACTGAGATTATTACAACTTTTTAAAATTTATTGGAATTTTAAATATGAATTACACATAATAAATTCCTACACCAAATCTCACCTTTGGACGTAAGATTTCTAAAGTATCTAACTAAAATCAACATATCATAAGAATTTTTTAAATTTAAAAAATCATACAATGTCATTAAAAAATTCACAGGAATACACCATTTAAAACCTTGAAAATCTACTAACCAAAATCGTAGACAAGACTGAAATTGCGATTTATAGATTTTTATTTTTATTTGGATGCTTAGAGCCAAGTACAGAGGAAAACAGAGAAGCCAACAAGGAACAACAAACACCACACATTTGGGCACGCTTAAAAACAAGTGCCACTTGAACAAAAACGATCATACACCATTTTTTCACGCTCAAAAGTCTGCAATTTCTATCAGTAAGAAGAGCTTCTGAACGAACCCAAAGCCTTCACCGCGCCTGCCCTGAGTACGTACTGGTGGTAGATCGCGGCTATGGCTGCTCCAACCAGTGGGCCCACCCAGAATATCCACTGCACCAAAAACAACAAAAGTTAGCAAAATTAATGGATGACAGTAAGGTGTTTGTTGAAATGCCTGTGTGGAGAAAGAAGTAAGCAAACTTACCTGATCGTCCCATGCCTCGTCCTTCCCAAATATCACGGCAGCCCCAAAGCTCCGTGCCGGGTTGATGCCAGTGCCGGTGATCGGAATCGTGGCCAGGTGGACCATAAACACGGCAAATCCAATCGGCAGTGGCGCCAGAACCTGCAGTCCCCCGACTTATTATACGCACAAATCTCGTACTTTCGTTTATTTTTAATTTTTTTTATATATTATATCGCTTGTGTATGAAAGTACAATATGATTGTTAAAAATGTATAATCGTCTAACGATTAGGCGCCACTAGAGTTGTTAAACGAAACGAACCGAGCTAGAGCTCAATTGAAGCTCGTTAGAGCTAGCTTGTTAAGACTCAAAAATAAAAAATTTTATACAATTTTCTCATTAAGGACTTGAGGCTGGAGCTTGACTAGTTAATATTGACAACGACTTTACTCGGCTCGTTTGCAGCTACTAACAACTATACAATTATTCTATATATTCTTGTCTTTTCGATGATACTTACCGGAACGTGGGAGTCCCTGGCGTTTCGTTTTGGGTCGGTGGCGGAGAAGACGGTGTAGACGAGGACGAAGGTGCCGATGATCTCTGCCGCCAGGCCGGTGCCGGTGCTGTAGCCAGCCGCCAGTGAATTGGCTCCACCGCCGTATTTAGTATAGTACGACTTTTGGAAGGCCTTCACGAGCCGGCACCCGCAAATGGCCCCCAAACACTGCGCCACAATGTACAATATGGCCCGGACGAGCGACACCTTCCGAGCCAAGAACAACCCGAATGTCACCGCCGGGTTGATGTGTCCACCTGAAAACGTGTTGCCGCGAGTTATTCAACAAGTTCATAATGGATTTATGATTAGAGCTGTTAAACGAAACGAATCGCTCATCTCACAAAGATAATATTATTTATATATCTTTATATGGTCCAGTTTGTTAAAGCTCGAGTTTGGTTTGTTAAGGATCAAACTCGGCTTGTTAATATTGATACACGAGCAGAGATCGTGCTCGAGCGAGATTAATGTCTTGTTTACTAAACGAGTCAACCGAGCTCAACTCGCTAAGAGCTCGAGCTCGAGTTCGGCTAGATTCGTTTACAGCCCTACTTAATTTTAATTATAATGGACAATACATGTGGTTGCTAAGTAAAGCTTACCGGAAATGCCGGCAGTGCAATAAACGAGGACGAAGATCATGCCGCCAAAGGCCCAAGCAATGCCGAGAATACCGACCCCGCCACACTCGTCGGCTACACTCTGGCTTTTGTACCCGATCACCGTTAGCACAGTAATGTACAAGAACAAAAGGGTTGCAATGAACTCGGCAATCACAGCCCGGTAAAGGGACCACTTGCCGAGCTCTTCTGGGTCGATTAGTGGGGCCGGAGGAGGGTCTTGGTAGTCCCGGGCAGCGTACCCATTGCCTCCAACCTCGATATCCTTAGCCATTTGCAACTTTTGTTGTTCTTGCAAATTCTCTTGTTGAGACTAAAAGAATGAGTGAGGGCTTGAGATTGTTTGGAGCTAAGACTTGAGAGAGTTTGGCAATTTTTTTGGTTGATGAGTGTGGTTTTGGGTTTGAGGGGTATTTATATGGGCCAAGGAAAAAATAGAGTCTTGATGGAATAAATTGATGGGATTGAATTTTTGTGCCGCCCCATTTCAGTAGTTTGCATCATATTGTCCATTTTAAACTCGTCCTACCACTGACTATTATCTTTTTTACCCCTACATTTTAGCACTCTTTTGTTGTGGTGGAATTCTTTTCTTTCATTTTCAAGGGAGAGATTATAGTGCTCAAAGTATCCACCTAATTTGAAGTGTGGGATGAAAGTAGGGTTGCAACGAGTCGAGGGGCTCATGCGGTCGAGTTAGATCTCGATTTGAGGTCGAGCATGTATTTTGTAAGCTCAGTTGATCGATAAATCGCTCGAATATATATGTAATTACTTAATAATCTCAATCTTTAAATTCGGCCTAAAGTCGAGCAAAATTCGCATTAAATTAGAACTGAACTTGTGCTAACAAAATTCGAGGCTATTTACTGTCGAGTTTAATCTAGCTTTACCAAGATTTACTCGTTGATCGGCTCAACTAAACTCGACTCATTTGCATAGCTCATGAAACTGTTATTTTTTTTTTCACCATTTTAATTTTTTTTTCCCATTATGAAGATCTTTTTAATGGTGAGAAGTAACTTTCTGAGATATACCTTACATTAGAAGCAAAGGCAAAATAAATTTTACTCCCACATCATTAAAAAAAATAAATAAATAAATAAATATATAAATCTTATCAATAAAATATTCCGGTTGAATTTAGATTGATGATTTCAGTTTAGTAGAACATTTTGAGAGAAAAGATTCAAATGATCTCAGTATCATCAAGACGTGTCCCTAGATAATTAAGTTTTAAAAGTATAGTTGAATAACATTTTTGCATAATATTCATTTTTATATAAAAAACGAGCCGATATACCTAATGGTTATACTGATTAATATTTTTTTGTAATTTTAAATTACATGTTCTTGTATAGAGATGTAAAATTGTTGATGAGTCGAGCCAAATTCGAGCTTGTGATACTCTAGTGGAGGCTTGATCCTTTATCATGTTGAGACGACTTTTAAATATTAACAAGTTTGAAATTGAGTCTTAACAAGCTAAATTCAAGTTTTAACAAACCGAACTATAGAAAATCACATAAAATCTTATTTTCAAACGTTAACAAATCGAATTAAAAGTTGATATCATGAATGACTTATTTCGTTCAACAGTCTATAAACAAAACCGAAGTTAGAACAACATTGAATAATCAAAATGCAAGATGACAAACATATAAAAATCATGAGAATAATGTGACCAAACATCACAAGAACCCACCTTAAATCATCAAACCTAATTTCAAAATTCACCACCACCGCCCATTACAGCTCAACCCCACCATAATTTTTCAGAGCAATGTCTCAGCCACTCATTTTCTGCCACCTCACCTCAACCACCGTGGATTCATGACTGTCTCTCTCTATACACCAACCACTAATTATTTGTGTTAAACCTTTTTAATCAAGATTATTGCTTAATCCACCAATCATTTTTTAAATTAATCCAGGGTAGAATATCTGAGGTGGACATAAATTGCCACACGTCTATAATGTAATGGTTTTCGGCTCCCAAGAATTTCACAGTATTTTTATGAATGTTTAAGTGGACAAGATGAGTTGGTCGGCTGTATCATGCTATTTTATTTGTTTTGGTTTTATCTTTTTGTTTTTTTTTCATGTTAAGAACATTATTTTTTCTTTCCCTTAAAGTGTGTGACTAAACAAACAGTCAACTAAATGAAAATAAAATGTCACACCCATTTGATGAGTATCAGAATATCTTATGTGAAAGGTGCACATTAATGAAACTGACTTATTTTTCGAGTAAAAATTGTTGTCCGACGTTCGTTTAATTGTTCGTCAATGTTCAAGTTCGTTCATGTTTGAATAATACAAGAAACAAAATTTTTAAAATTACTTGATAAACTCAATTTTGTTTGTTCGAACTACAACAAAGAAATAAAATATATGTATTGTTTTAGTTTATTATGTAAAATGTCATATAAATATATAAAATAAAATAATCTTGAATTAATGTTCAAGAATATTATCGAACGTTCTCAACGAGCTTGTGTTCCTTCGATTATTAAATAAGCCTAATTTTTTGTTGAACTCTTTTGATTAACAGACGGACGAGCTCTTGTTGTCGGACGTTCGGTTCGTTAACAATTTTACTTAAATCTAGTCTACAATGACAATATTTCTAAAATAATAAATCCAATCAAGTCAAATTTTTTTAAAAAAAAAAAGAAGAAAAAAAAAACACATCAAGCTGCTGATTGCTGATTCCTGCACAGTAATTCCAGAACGAGACTCCTCTTCTTTTATGGTCTACAGGCCGGGAGGATTCGAAATATAAAAGGTGGCAAAGCCGAATTCAAGAGCCCGGCCCACTTTGCCATGGATTCAACTTTCACCAAAAAAAACTTCAAAACCGATGTAGTATACGGGCTTTAGCTAGACAAGGGAAAAAGCTTTGTAATTGTATGAGGACATTGGTTTATGTATTTGATAATAGTGAACTTAGAACAGTATCTTCTTCTTCCTTTATTTTTCTTTTTATGTTTATATTTTCCAAATTTTCGGATTCCATTTTTTTTTTCCTTTTGTTTATTTTTTTTTTCCAATATTTACATTAATGTTGATATGCAAAATCTAGCTTATGTCAAAAAGTGGATGGCAGATGATCTATGTTCCCGTTCATTAGTATATAATTGTAACATATTAATTGGTCCAGGATAATGAATCACACGCTCTGAAATGTCAAACCACACAGAAAATCAAACCATATATTACGGAAAATCGAACCATATATTACAGAAAATCAAACCAATATCACCCCATATAACACCAACAATTGAAGAAATCATTTAGCGTTCGGAGAATAAAAGCTCAAATTTCCCGACAACCCACGCACAAACACGGGCATGATTATTGGTGTGGATCAATCAACCCAATAATGCAAACCTATCGACTGACAAAGAGAATTTACCCAAATAACCTTTCAATTTTGAACCTAAATCTCTCAACATAAATGATAAATCAAACCGAACAATCGTGCATGGCAATGTTCGGTTCAAAGTGGCTCAAATGCAACTGGCCTCGGAGACTAACATGCACAACCAACAAAGACCAAAGTAGACCACACAAAATTCCAAAACAAGTTCAATACTTCTAGCCTGTGATAAAATGTACTGATATGCAGGGCCAAGCCCTCGAACAAAGGCACATATATTCATAATCCATGAAAGAAAACGTGAAATCAAGCCTCGACTGCCAACATATAAACTATTGTTCCGTGAAAGAAAAGCTCAAAATCAAGGGTTACTCAGCATTGCCACAAAATACATCACTCGTTTTTTCAATTGCAATTAATATGATAAAACCAAGCAGAATGCAGATATTGTCATAAGAATGAGTCAACTACCATTGGCAAAAACAAGTAATTTGCACACAAGCAATTGTAGTTAGAATTACTTGAACATGATTCAACCACTGACAGCTACATAACTCAATGAGAAAACAAAGTGACTACTTAACCATAATAAAGTAATTTGCCAAACAATTGTAGTTAGAATTAGTTGAACATAATTCAACCAATGGCAGCTACATAACTCAATGAGAAAACAAAGTGCCTACTTACCATTATGCTGAGAAAAAAAAATTAAAAGTTGATTTATGGCACTAAGTAATTTGTATACAAGCAGTCGTAGGTTAGAATTACTTGAACATAATTCAACAAATGGTAGCTAAACAATTCAATAAGGAAACAAACATTAAAGAGTTTGATCATTTAGTATTTTATAAGATCAATTTCACCTGCACAAACACAAACACTTAAATGCAAGATTACCCATAATCATTAAAACAGCCATTCCAAATTTTAAATTGGGTTTCATTTCCAAGCAGCTCAAAAATTCATCAAATTCGTGCCAGCCCAGGCATTCAGTTGAAAGGTAAAAAAAAACTGAAATGATACAAAAGAAAGGTAGAAAGGAACAAAATCCAAACTCCAAGTTCATCAATCAAGAGGAATCTCCACGTCACCATCGGCAATCTCCTGCTGCAAATCCTTCGGGTCCTTCCCGTCGACGGTGCAGCCGACGGAGACGCAGGTGCCCAGGATCTCCTTCACCGTCCCGCTCAGGTCCTTCGCCATTGACCGTGGGCGCATGACCTTAGCGATCTCGATGACGTCGTCGAGTGAGATGTTGCCGTTGTGCTTGATGTTCTTCGTCTTCTTCCGGTCGCGCTCGGGCTCCTTCAACGCCTTGATAACCAGGGCGGCGGCGGAGGGCACGACGGTGACCTTCGCCTGGCGGTTCTGGACCGTGAGCTTGACGGTCACACGGAGGCCCTTCCAGTCCTTGGCGGTCTCCTTGGCGATGTCCTCGCCGATCTTCTTGGGGGAGAGGCCAAGCGGGCCGATTTTGGGCGCGAGGGAGGACGCCGCGCCGACCTCGCCGCCGGTGACACGGACGAACACGTCGACCACCTGGGAAGGATCGAACTTTGGCGGCATTTTGGGCGGCGAGTGATTGTTGGGGGTGGATTTAGGGTTTGGGGGAGGATGAATAGAGTTATATTTAGCTAGGGTTTTGGTGGGGGAAGATGCTCTTGGGGCCCAATAAATTGGGCTAAATTTGTTCCGCACGATTGGGCTTTTGTATGTTTTGGACCCAATTGGGCCAAAATTTCAAACATTCTCGTAGCGGTCGGTCAAAATTTTTTTTTTTCGAAATGATAGATTTTATAGATAAAAAAAAATAAAAAAATACAATTAAACAACAACTAAAATAAATCGAACAACTATCTAGCTGAATCTAGAGAGACTACTCTGCAAAATGCATCTAGAGACTACTCTAATTCACTTACAAGACAAACAACTTAGCAAACTAAATAACTCCTACAAGGGGAGAATAACATTAAAGGACGAGAAAAACATCACAACATAATAACAAACATCAATAAAACAACACCTAACACATAATATATAGAATAACACGCTCATCTCCACATGTCCTCAACACACCACGACCCGACAGCTAGAGACAACCGCCTACTCGGATAGGACTCCGGCTCGAGCACTGCTCCAGAAACTCTAGTGTAGCCACGGCTAGTTCAAACAACACTAGACGATCAAAATCTTCTCCCAGATCAAGAGATTTCTAAAAGTATGATTTGATGGTGGCGTTTGATTTTAACGGTATGATTAACCATCTTTTATATGCTCTTTGTAATGAAATAAAAAAACTTAATTAATACTCATAAAAAATTGTAATATTAACTACTACACTTGTGCAACTAATTAATTAAATTGTGTACCAATGACTTAGTTCCATATAATTGTCCTACCGATATTTAAAAATGGTGGCGTAAGATTTTTACCTTCTATGTTATATAACATAAGAAGGTGGACAAATCAAAAGTTTATTATTTATTCTAACAGTTATTTATTTTTTAAAGTATCCACAGTTCTTTAAGTCAATTATAGAAAATTATGTAGCACATAGTAAATAAACCAACGTACTACAAGATATTCTTAAATAAAATTAAAACTGGATATGATCTAACTGGTGTGACATCACAAATCTACTTTGAAACGTGAGTAGTGACTCCAGTGTGAGCAAAGAAGAGGGGAAGCGGAGTCCCATTCCAAATGACACTTCTCCAGTCATACCAAAACTAGTTGACGATAGTCAGGACGTTCGAAATACTGTCAAGGAAGTGGAGAATCAGGAAATTGTGGAGGTTACTACTAGTAAACTAGAGGGTTTTCATGGGGATTCAATAGCAGAAGAGATGTGCCCCCCTTCTAAAGTTAGTTTGGTTCAAACTACGTTGAGTAGTATCTCAAAAGGCGAACAACGTAAACGGTGGAAGCGGAAACTAACTCAAAATATTTCGGATATTCCATTGGAGGGTCCTGGGAAACAGATAAGGGTGGTTGAGGATGTAGTTATGGAGGACAACACCTGTTCGATTATTGAAGCGGCGACCTCTGCTCAGCAGAGGCGCCGAGAGCAATGAGTTGCCTTTGTTGGAACGTGCGAGGATTGGGGAATCCTCGTACGTTGAGATCGGTACAGAGTCTCGTCTGTAAAATTTCCCCCGACCTAGTCTTTCTGTCTGAGACTAGGTTGTCTGGTGCTAAGGCAGATAATATTCGCTATCATCTTTCTCTTTCAGGAAATTTTGTGGTGGATTGTTCGGGATTCAGTGGTGGGCTTATGTTGTTGTGGTCGGATAGATGGAAGGTAGACATCAAATCTTTTTCGGTGGGACACATTGACGCAGTTATCGAAGATCATGAGTTCAGACGTTGGCGATTTACAGGATTTTATGGACAACCGAAGGCGGAGAATCGACACCACACGTGGAATCTTATTCGTAGACTCAAACCATTGTCGAATCTTCCTTGGCTTTGCGGAGGGGATTTCAACGAAACTTTACTGTTGGAGGAACGTTGTGGAGGGGCTTTCCGGAACCAAGCTTATTCTCGGGCTTTTCAACAGACCCTCTCAAACTGTCATTTGGACAATATTCCTCTTAAAGGATTTCCCTTCACGTGGAACAATAAGAGAAAAGGATCGGCGAATATTCAAGCACGCTTGGACAGATTTTTGGGCTCAGACATTTGGTTGAATCTCTTCTCTGACTCTTGGACTGAACATATTCCCTTCTTTTCATCTAATCACAGGCCAATTCTTATTCATTTAGAAGCGAGACAAGCTCACGCGCCGGTTTCAAAGAAACGTCAATTCCGATTTGAACTGTTTTGGTTAAAAGAAAATGGTTACTTCGATGTTGTTCGAGAGAGTTGGTCGAGAGGCCCGTCTGCACCTTTTCGTCGTTAGAACAACTTCAAGTTTTTTTCGAGCCTGTCCGATTGTAGGAAAAGGTTGCAGGAGTGGAGCAAAAAGTCCTTTTCAGGGTGAAAGCAAATTTTGCAGAAGAAGGAGAAGCGCCTTCAACAACTTTATGAGTCTCCAGATTCTCTGAATTTAATGAACACGATTCAGGAACTAGAGACAGAGATACAGAAACTCCAATGCCGTGAAGAGAGTTTCTGGAAACAGAGGCCCGGATCAACTGGCTTAAGGAAGGAGATCGCAACACAAGATTTTTCCATTCTCGGGCTAAAACCAGATTTAGTGTCAATCGAATTTAGCTTACGCTGGATTGTATTTTGTATTTTATTATGTTTACTATTAGTGGAAAAAAAAAAGTATTAACTATTTCAATTTAATTTTATCAATGTTGACGAAACTTAATTACATTTATATGTCATATGAACAGATTCAAAATCAAAACATTGTAGATGTTCTTAGCATGTATAAACCCATTATAATATTACAATAATAACTAAGGAGGGGAAAAATCCAACAATATCCTTTCAAACATAGCTCTCATCTCTTTATTTAGGCTGTGTGCAACATTTACCATACAAAGCAGAAAGAACACCATAAGAGTTCATATTTACTTGTATGGGCCTGGAGCTTGTGGGCCGAGCGGGGGTGCAGCTGGAGGCCCATAAGAAAGCCCAGTACTCTGCTGTCTGCCTCGGGCCCTTCCAAACAGGTAACAGGCAATAGCAGTAATCAAGAAGAACAATATCACTGGTAAGGATATCACAATAATGTAGCCCATTTGTTTTTTTTTTGCTCTCTTTATGAAGGGGAAAAAGAAACCTGCAAAATTGTGGATTTTAACACAATTTATTAAAAATAATAAATGTTTGTTACTATATTTCGAATTAATCAGTTATTACTATTCATTTTTATTTTATTTTTTTTTTGTACAAGCTCAATTGGTTTATCCAGAAAAAAAAGTGTAGAAAATGGGAGACAATAGAATGTTTTTTATTTATTTATTTTTTCTTTTATCTGGTTTGCTAAATAATTAACAAAAAGGGAAAATTTCAAAATTTAACCAAAAAAAAAAAATTATAAATAATTGATTTCTCATGGTTTAATCATTATTAGATAGCAAGTCAAGAGTCTCGTGTTTGATCCGTGGGAAAATAAATAAATAAATGAAGATGAAAGCACCATCAACCTAGAAACAAATACGAAATTAAAAAATTAATCGCAATTTTTTCTTCAGTTGCAATTTAATCATAAATTTTATATTTTCGCACTTTAAAGCATGAATTTTTATAATTTGTAAATCGAGGCACGAATAAACGAATAAGATATGAAGAACTATAATAACTAAAGAACTACAATTTTCGATTTCAAGCAGAGTAAAAGTGTCGTGATTTGTTTTGCAATTTTACTAGCAAACTGTAAAATTTATGCCAGCAGCTAATATTTTTTCAGACAAAATTAAATAAATTGAACAAATAGCTTCACGAATCACGATGTTTAAGAGAAAAATACAAACCAAATTCAATTAATTTTCTCTATTTTTACGCACATAGATAACATAAAAAGGCATAGATACCTTCACTGAAAGCAAAAATTCAGAGCCTCGTTCGGAAATTTGTGTCTCTGTGAGCTCAGAAAACGAAGATGATCATAAAAAATGATTTCGATTCTTTTTTGCTTTTTTTCAGATTATTAGTTGTTCGTAGAGAGAAGCTAGAGAGAGAAACGTAGCCGAATCAATACCGTGCACCAATTTACAAGCTAAGAGGAAGATTCTTTATTTTTTTATTTTTTGAGTTAGAGTAAACTCAATTTTAGTTCTATATGTTTCACTATTTTAATTTTTTCGTACTCTTTGAATTGTATTTTTTTATTTTCATCTTGTATATTTGCAAAAACGTTATAAATAAGTCCTTTTCATACATAAGAGACGTTTTGTTTACAAAACATAAATGATCTTTTTGTTGCAAAACTGATTTTTTTGTAACATTTTTGCAAACATACGAAACTAAAATAAAAAACACAATTCGAATAGGATGAAAAATTTACAGTAGTGAAACATACAAGACTAAAATTACAATTTACTCCTCGAGTTTTATTTTTTGTTGGGGTTTTAGCTACTTTACTATTTTGCAAAGTAAATTTACAAATTATTGTATGAAAGAGTTAATTATTAGACGAATCGACCTGTATAATTTTCTTATTCAAAACGAGTCAAGCCAGTTTGGAGCTCAAGCTTTTATCGATCCCAACTTGTTCATTAGACGAGTTCGAGCTCATCTATTGTAAAAATGTTAACAAACTGAACTATAAAAATTAAAAATATACATAAAAATTATTATTTTAAAGCGTAAATAAGTTGAACTAAGCTCGACTTGTTAAGTAATTAATGAGTTAGAGCTGAACCAAACAAAACTTACAAAAAGTTCATTTCATTTAACTACTCTTTGTATGAGGCTAAAATTGCTTAGTACATTATTAGATTTTAATACATTGGCGTTCCACATCCGTTATGAAATCATAATCATCTTTAAGTTGATGTATTGATATATACTTTAAGGCCTCGTTTACTTCGCTTGACAAGACAGGATAAGTAAAATTATCCCTTAATATCTAACGTTTACATAAAGGGATTGAGACAGGAATGAACTGATGTGGGCCATGTGGCGCACATGTGGATTGCGAGCACCACTGCTTATCAAATATTAGAGGATTAAATAGTCCTGTCCCCCACCCAGAATTTTTTTATCCTAATCTTTCTTTTACAGATTTGCAGGCCTCACTATTTCAGACAATCTCATCCCACAAGTAAATATTGGACTAAATACTGACATAGAAAATTGTCCTGATTATTTTCTCTAATCCCATCAACCAAAATAAATAAGGCCTAAGTATACATATTTTATATAACATATATCGATACACCATTTACAAATAATTATAAATCAGTACGACACACTTGCACTATAAACAAATGAATTTATGACGACATTTTCGGTTCTAGAAAAAACTTAATTTCTTTGGTGCCAAAATAGAATGTCATATGTATGGTAGAAAAGTCATCTTGAAGATTGTTTAATGCTTACTCTAAAACTCTTTGTTTGTAATGTAGTGATATTTTTTGTTTTTCTATTTACCTCTATTTTTGAATTCCTATCTATTGATTCTAGGCGTGAAGAATAAAATAAATCAAGTTTTTCTCCGTTTATTTTTTTAATTTTCTTAGGATTTTATCTTGTTTAACTACGATTTTTAAAATTTAAAAAATAAATAAATCAAAGTCATCAGAAATGAAAAGAGAGGAATTCTAACCAAGGAAAAAAATAGTGTTTATATATTTTATTGAAGTTAAAAAAAAAATAAATCAATATATAACAATTTATAATAAAGAGCTAAATGAATCTACAATATCATTTTAAATTTTAAAAACTAATCTATATAATAGTTTTATTTATAATATTTTTATTCAAAATATAGAAGAAAATAATATAGACAAGGCACAAATTTTTGAAAAGTAGAATAATATGACAGAAAAGAATAAATAAATAGAATGAATTAGATATATTAAATATGTGATTTATAACAATTCAAACCCAATTTATTTGATATGAACAATTAGTACTTTTTATCTGAGCCATACCTATAAAGTATAGTATTTTGTCACATAAAGATTACAAAATATTAAAAAAGGTGGTACTATTTACCGCCCCCCATTTTACTACTCACCGCCTCCCTTGGACGATTTTGCCCTTTTCATTTTTTCTAAACATCTCAGAGGAAAGTATACGGTGAATTGTCATCAAATTCGAAGGTACGAAAATTTTTGTGTCCGACCGCCGAAACCGGACGGTTTATAAGCCGTCCGGCCGAACTTTCCGGACGGTCCGTCTGGTTCGACCGGCCAGACAATTTTTTTTTTTTTTTTAATTTTTATGTTATATATTCGAAATAATTATGCTATAAATTGAACTATATTATTATGTTATAAATTATTATGTTACATTTTAGACTTGATTATGCTATAAATTGGACATTTATCGTGTTAGAAGTTACAAATTATTATGTTACATGTTGATTATAATATAAATTGGACGTTAGATATTATCATGTTACGAGTTAGAAATTATTATTTTACATGTTAGACTTGGTTATGCTATAAATTGACGTTAGATAGTATCGTGTTAGGAGTAACAAATTATCATGTTACATGTTATAGTTGATTATATTATGAATTGGACGTTAGATATTATCGTGATCGTTTTAGGAGTTACAAATTATTGTGTTACATGTTAGACTTCATTATGCTATAAATTGGACGTTAGATAATATCATGTTATGAGTTACTATTTATTATGTTACATGCTAGAATTAATTATCTTAATTTAACATGTTATAAAAATATAAATATTGTACTATATAGCAGGAGTCATGGGAAGATTTTGGAGCAGATGGTGTTGATTACAGTCTGCGTTTCGATACCTGTACATTATATAATAGTGCTCAGGACGCTATTGAAGCTGCAAAACACCAGACAATGCTGAATGGTTTCCTATTAATAATTTCGAGCCACAAAAAGAAAACGGTCAGGCTTTTGAAGTGCCATAGAGGCGAACAGTACAGAGGCACAGGCGAAAATTCTAGAAAGACAAAAACGAATAAGTGTAGCTGCAATTTTGAGATCAAAGTAAAAAAGGTGTCCGACGCTCCATACTGGAGGATCTGTAGATGTAGCAATGAAGAGAAGGGCTGCCATAACCATACATTTGTTGTGTATCCTGAGGGTCATCGCCAGTTGAGCGGCATCAGCGCTTCATCTAAGAAAATTGTTCGTGACATGACGGACACTCAGGTGGCCCCGACAAAAATTATGGCCACGCTGAAGGAAAAGAATCCGGGAGACAATGTTCATGTGCGACAGTATATATATTTATATCTTGTAATATATGTTTTAATTAACTTTTTGAAGTTAATTATGATAATTAGTAATTTTTTATATGTAAAAGTTATTGTAATAATTAATAAATTTTATTATATTTACTAATGTATTATTATTGTGATAGTTAAATTTTTTTTATCAAATTAATCGCATTAATATACTTTTTTATTTATTAACATAATATTTTTTTCAAATTATAATAATCATTATAATTAACGCTAATCGGTAACAGGTATATAACTTTAGAGATAAGCTGCGGAAAGAGAGTTTCGACGGTAGAGACGTTCCTTCCCAGCTTATGCATTTGGCCGTGAGCAGCGAGTATATAGTTTATGCAGAATCCGATCCGAACACGAATGCATTGACGTATATATTCATGGCCCATCCTGCGTCGATCAATCTATTCCGGACATATCACTAGTATGTCGGCATAGATTCCACGTATAAAACCAACAGGTATGTTACTTTATAAATACTTTATTAGTATGAATCTTAAATAGTGTGTTTGATTAAGTAAACTTTATTTGATTATATTTTTTGTCTTCTTGGTCTCATTTGCACAGGTACAAGATGCCGCTGGTCGAGATGATTGGGATGACACCGTGCAACCAGAACTTCCTAATTGCGTATGCGCTCATCATGGACGAGAAAGAGGCCAGTTACGATTGGGTTCTAGAGAAGTTGAGGCTACTGATAGGCCAAGACGTATATCCTTATGTTGTTGTCAGTGACAGAGAGTTGGGTTTACTCACTCGTATTCAGAGGCATTTTCCTGAATCAGCCACTTACTCTGCACGTGGCACATCAACAAGGATGTGGAAGACAAAGCCTACAAACTATTTGGGAAGGGTAAAAAATTCTCGGAGATTTTCACGCACAGTACGTGGAAGGCGATTGCAGAGGCCAGTACGTTCGATGTCTACACCGATGCCATTGCCGAGCTACACGCAAAATATTCGAAGTCTCCAAAGGTGATACGGTATGTGGAGAGCACATGGTTAGGGCACCGCGAGAAGTTTGTGAAGGCTTGGACCAACCGAGTGATACATTTTGGAAACACAACTTCCTGTAGGGTGGAGAGTGCCCACTCTGTGCTGAAGGAGTGGCTTCAGACGTCCACCGGCGCGCTCGATACAATTTGGCAGAAGATTAATAAGCACATCGATAATCAAGTGACTGAAATCAAGTACGTACTGTAATTTTTAAATGCGTTATTATATTACTGCATTAATTAATTATAATCTAACGTTATGTAACGTATTTTTAAATGCGTTATTATATTACTGCAATTTTATGTTTTATTTTCCTACATTACCATACATCACATTTCATTTTCTATAATTCATTCATTATGTTTTATACATGTTTCTTCTTCTTATTTTAAGATTTTATAACTTTTTTGTTTGTAATTTATTTTTCATATATGGTATATCAAATTAACTATCTTTTAACGATTTTCGACTTGACATCCATGTTATATATATAAAATACAAAAAAGTACTATATATCCTTATAAATAAAATTTAAATTTACTTATCAAACTAAATTAAAATTATATCAAACAAAACTATAAATTATATTATAAAGTAATAAAAATTGGTATGTATTTTTGTAAAAATGATATTTATTTCAAATCTAATTGATATGTTGTCTATCTAATAAAAATAAATAATTATTTATCTAAATTCTAAAATTACTTATAAAGTTAAATAACTGTGAAGCACGACTGATACGGCAGTTGATGTATTAGGCATCTAATTAAGTAAAAAAGTTAATCTATTTTGCTTAATATTAAATAAATATATTCTACACTTATGCATATACATATCACCATATATTTCTATTTATTTAAGATATATATTTTTGTACTTTTGTAATAGTAAATAATATCGATATTTTTATATGATATAAGTAAACAAATTCAACACGGGTTGACATTTCCCTTTAATGTACGTGCGTTTAATTATTATGATTAAAAAATATAATTTGACAATTTAATTAAAACTCAAAGTAATGTTTTATATAAAATTAAATTATTTTAGTTTTTTAAAAAATAAAATAATTAATATTTTTTTACAAAATCTTTCTAATTCAACACCCGTGTAAACACGGGTATTGTACTAGTAGATTCTATTAATCCAAAATGATGGCTCCATAACAAGAGGACACGTATACTTTTTTTATTTTAATTTTTCAAACGATAAGAATCTCATTAATAATAACTGATATAATACAAAGTTCAACACATCGAGTGTGAATGGAATGACCAATCAAGTTGGCCTAAAATTGGGACAAACCGAAACCAAATATGCAGCACTAAGCACCATAATAAACTAACAACAATCCAAAAACTATAAATAAAATTATAAATTTATATATCCTTATAAATAAAATTTAAATTTATTTATCAAAATAAATTAAATTATATCAAATAAAACTATAAATTTATATTATAAAGTAATAGAAATTGGTATGTATTTTTGTAAAAATGATATTTATTTCAAATCTAATTGGTACGTTGTAATTCAAATAAAAATAAATAATTATTTATCTAAATTCTAAAATTACATATAAAGTTAAAAAACTGTGAAGCACGACTGATACGACACATGATGTTTTAGGCATCTAATTAAGTAAAAAAATTAATCTATTTTGCTTAATATTAAATAAACATATTCTACACATATACATATCACCATATTATTTCTATTTATTTAAGATATATATTTTTGTACTTTTGTAATAGCAAATAATATCGATATTTTTATATGATATAAGTAAACAAATTCAACACGGGTTGACATTTTCATTTAATGTACGAGTGTTTAATTATTATGATTAAGAAAATATAATCTGACAATTTAATTAAAACTCAAAGTAATGTTTTATATAAATTAAATTATTTTAGTTTTTAAAAAAATAAAAAATTTAATATTTTTTACAAAAGCTTTCTAATTCAACATTCGTGTATTACACGGGTATTGTACTAGTATGACAATAATCGGTAAAAAAGTGAGCCTCACGAGTCCTCAAACCAAAAAAGACGTTGCAATAATGTTTGACCACAAATGACTACAAAAGACGTTTTTTTAGGATTGTCTACATTTTTATTAATTAGTAAATTGAATTTACCACTATTATTTAATCACTTATTTAGATGAAAAAAAAAAAGAAATAATAGGGCAGGGGTAAATTCAGTTTACGCACAGTGTCCACTCTAATCTGCCCCAAAACCCAAAACCCTAGCTCTACCACAATATCTCACCAGAAAATTCGACGCTCTTTGCTCACCGGCAAAAATGGCGTCTTTAGCAGCAACAAGACGAAGCCATTTGAATCCAAGCCTCTCCAAGCTCCATTCCCCAATTTCCCTCAAATCCCTCTTCTTCTGCACCTCGCCCACCTCCCAATCCCCAAATCCGGATCTCGACACCTCCCCGCCGAAAACGGCGGTGGAGCCAGAACCATTCCGAAGCCGCCGGGAAGCCAGTCGCCGCCGGGGCCCGGAGAAAATCGAGGACATCATCTGCCGGATGATGGCGAATCGGGCCTGGACGACTCGGCTACAGAACTCGATCCGAAACCTCGTCCCGAGCTTCGATCACGAGCTCGTCTACAACGTCCTGCACGGCGCCAAATACTCGGAGCACGCGCTCCAGTTCTTCCGTTGGGTCGAGCGGTCCAATCTTTTTCAGCACAACAGGGAAACCCACCACAAGATCATCGAGATTCTCGGCCGGGCCTCGAAGCTCAACCACGCGAGGTGCATCTTGCTGGACATGCCCAAAAAGGGCGCCGAGTGGGACGAGGATTTGTGGGTCTTGATGATCTACAGCTATGGGCAAGCCGGGATTGTCCAGGAGAGCGTGAAGCTGTTCCAGAAGATGGAAGAATTGGGAGTCCAGCGAGGCTTGAAATCCTACGACACTCTGTTTAAGGTAATCCTGCGCAGGGGCCGATACATGATGGCCAAGAGGTACTTCAACAAGATGTTAGCTGAAGGCATTGAGCCGACACGTCACACGTTCAATATCTTGTTATGGGGATTTTTTCTCTCGGGCAAAGTCGAGACGGCCAATCGGTTTTTCGAGGACATGAAGAGCCGTGGGATTGAGCCCGATTTGGTGACGTACAACACGTTGATCAACGGTTATTACCGCGTCGAGAAAGTGGAGGAGGCGGAGAAATATTTCGTTGAGATGAAGGGGAAGAACATTGAACCAAATGTGATTACATACACAACTTTGATCAAAGGTTATGTTTCGGTGGAGCGAGTTGATGATGCGTTGAGATTGTTGGAGGAGATGAAGGGATTTGGTATCAAGCCGAATGCACTCACTTACTCGACACTTTTGCCAGGCCTTTGTGATGCTGATAAAATGCCCGAGGCCCGGACTATTCTGAAGGAAATGGTGGCTAAGTATATTCAGCCGAAAGATTACTCGATTTTCGTGAGGCTGATGTCCAGTCAGTGCAAAGCGGGTCACTTGGATGCGGCTTTAGAGGTTCTGAAGGCTATGATTAAGTTGAGTGTGCCTACACAGGCTGGGCACTATGGTATTTTGATCGAAAATTTCTGCAAGGCTGGTGTTTATGATAGGGCTGTTAAGTTATCCGATAAACTGATTGAGAAGGATATCATCCTTAGGCCTCAGAGTACTCTGCACTTGGAGGCTAGCGCGTACAACCCACTAATCGACTACCTTTGCAAAAACGGCCAGACTTCAAAGGCCGAAACTTTAATGCGGCAGCTGATGAAATTGGGCGTGCAGGACTCGGCTGCCATGAACACGCTTGTAATCGGGCATTCCCAAGAAGGTTCTCCCGAATCTGCTTTCGAATTTCTCAAAATCATGCTCAGGAGAAAAGTTAACACTGAGAAGGCCTCATTCGACTCGCTTGTCCAGAGCTATCTAAAAAAGAATGACCCTGCGGAGGCAAAAATTGTTCTAGAAAGCATGGTTGAAAACGGGCACCTCCCGGATTCTTCGCTTTATCGATCGGTAATCGAGAGCTTGTTCGAGGACGGACGAGTTCAGACCGCGAGCCGCGTGATGAAGATGATGTTAGAAAAAGGAGTCACCGATCATCAAGATTTGATTTTTAAGGTATTGGAGGCTCTGTTCATGAGGGGCCACGTTGAGGAGGCTCTTGGCAGAATTGAGTTGCTTATGCAGAGTGGGGTCGTGCCCGATTTCGACCGAATTTTGTCCACTTTGTGCGAGAAAGGGAAAACGATTGCAGCCTTGAAGCTTTTGGATTATGGATTAGAGAGGGATTACAGTGTACAGGTGTCGAGCTATGAGAAGGTGTTGGATGCATTGTTGGCTGCCGGGAAAACTCTTAATGCGTACTCAATACTCTGTAAGATTATGGAGAAAGGAGGAGTTAGTGATTGGAGTAGCTGCAAAGATTTGATCAAGAGTCTTAACGAGGAGGGGCATTCGAAACAGGCGGATATTTTGTCTAGGATGATTACAGGGAAGGATAAGGATAAGCCGGGTAGAAGCAAGAAAGGTGATAAGAAGAAAGGTGCCATGGCTTGCTAGGTGAAAAAGATTGTGGCTTTTCTTGTTTCTTATCTTGAGGTCCAAATTTTATTCATGAATTTTATTCCAGACTAATGTTGAGTATTCATTTTTCGTTTTTGGTTAGAACTGTGAGAGAATCATCTGATGCGGTTCGTGGTTTTTCTCGGTTTTCCAAGCTTAGGAGCTTCTTTATGTGTTTGTACTCCAGTTTTTGTTCTGGGGTTCGGTTTACATTCGAACAACTGCGTGTTCTGGTTCGATTTTCCTGGTGCTAATAAAAGAAACTGGATGTATTTCTGTAGAAACGTGGATGAATAGAATGCTTTGAAATTTTTGGATCTGTGTTATGTTTTACAGGTTAGGTTTTTTGTCTCTGTAATTATAATTCTCTTAAAGCCTTGATGATTGTTGAATAGAGTACTTTAGGAATTGGGTGATTATTTACATATGTATGCTTGAGCTTGAGTTTTGGTGAAGAACTATAAGCTTCAGTAGATGTTTACATATTGTACTGTTAAAGGGATTGTCAGTTTTTGAAGGGGAATGGATTGGTAACCCATATTGTACTGTTCATATAAAGGTGCTGATCATTTGAAGTTGCACAACAATATTTTTCTGCAATAATCCCAATGTTATATTATGAAATTGGAAACGAGNGCCACTCGCCATCTCTAGTCCTTATATATACTAGCAAGAAAATATTGATTTTTCATATTGTTATTCTCTTTTATTTACCCCTTTGTTTTTAAACTACACTTAACATTAATCATCTAACATAAGAAGACCGGATTGTGCAGTAATTTCTTATGGCCATTAATATAGCCAATGGTTTATTTTTGAGATGATAATTATTATATTATTAAAAAAGAAAAATTATTAACTAGATTACAGCTAAAACAACGGAATAGTTATGTAACAGGACAATAATTTTTGACTTTTTTCCTTAAAAAAATACAACAAACAAAAAATTCAAAATTAAAATTGCCCTCCATAAATGATAGTGTTCCACACGTGGCAACCAAGCCACGTCACTTTTGGCACGTGCCAAAGAGCCCTTTATAAAAATGAAACTCCCAGTCTCCCATCTCCAATGTTACTGGCCAAGAGGCAAAATTGGTTTTAAGTAAAAAATGTCTGTCGTCTTCACTTTCAATGGCTTTATTAGTTATAATTAAGCTTTAATTTTTTTTCCTCTTTTCCACCATTATACACAATCCCTCTCTCATTTTCGTTATATTTTCCTTTTTTCTTTTATCAATATATATATAATCTGCAGGCGCTACATATGGCCAGAATACAAAATAGGTAGGTGTGTACTGTGTACTGTTTGGAAGCAAGATTCCTCTTTTATTCCAAGTTGCACCACCATTAGAGGATAAAAGACAAAACTGTATGACCAAAATACGAACTTGGGGCAGTTAAGAGAGTGAGAACAAAGAAAGAGAGAGAGAAAATGGAGAGGGATAATGAGGTTAGACCATCAAGATTCAAAAGGGTCTGTGTTTTTTGTGGGAGCAGCCATGGCAAAAAAGCTAGCTATCAAGAAGCTGCTATTGAGCTTGGAAAAGTCTTGGTAATCGATATTTTCTTCTTTTTTCTTGCTTTTTTTGTTTTTTCCCTTCACCTAGTTTTTATGACCTTTTATTCTTTGTCTTCTTTGTCGTATTTTTTTTTTCTTGTGGGATGTTGATAAACGTGCAGGGCAGGCTATTAAATAGGTTTGTGTAAAAATCCAATCTTTTGCATCTTTTTTGTCTCTTTGGCTCGGGTTTTGCATTTTTTAGGTCGATTGATCGAATATTTAGTGTGATTTTAGTACATTCCCTACTTCACATGAAAATGCTCTGTTTATCTATAAGTTCATAGCAGAGTTTTGCATGTAAAATTTGTGTTCACACCTTTTTAGTCTGCTTCCTTATGAAATGAAAGAGCTTTCTTTTTTTTTTTCTCTCAAATGGATAAGAACACCACGTTTGATTTTGAATGTGCTGTAAAGCATTTGACTATGGTGGATGTTGTTCAAAGGTTAAAGATTGAGAAAAAATAGAATAGAATAGAATAAATAAAACCCTCTATTCTTTGAATTTTTGTCTCAGTGTAATGATATATGTTTTGTGTTTTTTATTAAGGTTTCAAAAAACATTGATTTGGTCTATGGAGGAGGGAGCATAGGTTTGATGGGTTTGGTATCTCAAGCTGTTCATAATGGCGGTCGGCATGTAATTGGGTGAGTTTTCTTTAAATTATAAAAGAAAAAAAAAACAGCAAAAAAAATGGGAACTTTAAATGATTAGTTCAATTTTAATATGTTGGGAATGGTTGATTAGTCTTCACTGATATGATNAAATTTGCAAACCCCACCATGAAATTATCTCTCCTTTTCTATTATATACAATTTTCTTGCTCATGGTTTCATTGCTGTAGTTTATTCTTGTCAAGGTATAATAATAGGCAGTTTGTTTGCTTTGTTTGCTTTCTTTTTTTAACAGTTCAAACATCTGGTTTTTTGAGTTCATGATTTCTTCTGGTATTTGAATCAACAAAATGAAATATGCCATTGTCACTATTTCTTTTGAGCTTTTTTGGTATAAAAATATTTGCTCCAATTTTTTCTCTTTTTAGTTCCACCACTCTTTGCTCTCTGCTCTGCCTATGCCAATTGTCACTATTTCTTGTATTTTTCTGTCTTGGCCTTTTCTGCAATTAATTGTTTCCATTTTCATACAATACCATTTCAATTTTGTACTTCCTCAAAGATTTTTGCTTTTAATTTCCTTTTTGACATTTGGCTGAAAATACCATCATTACTTGGACTGCTGAAAATGCACACAACCCAACAACACAAATTTTTTTCTCCTTTCTGTTTTCAGCTTTATCAAAATGTTTGCTTTATGGGGNCAGTTGACTGGTGAGACAATAGGGGAGGTGAAAGCAGTTGCAGATATGCACCAAAGGAAAGCTGAGATGGCAAGATACTCAGATGCTTTTATAGCCTTACCAGGTTTGTGTTTTAACTTTTAATCTCCTCTTTCTAAAATTGTGTCTTAAATAAATTTTTTTATGAACTCAATGCCCTTATAAACAAATTTACTACCTTTTTCTCATTTTCTGATCTTTTTGGAGATTTCAATTTTCTTGATTTTGTCATTTCTCATTAGTCTCTCTCAGACAGTTGATTGTATGTATTCTTAAATGCAAGAAAATAGAAAGTTCTCATTTTTTTCCCCATTTTTTGACCAAGTATAAGTTAGCATTATTCATGGAAACTTTAGCACTTAGAAATCAACAGTCTGAATTTTTATCACATTCTCCTAGTAACCAAATTGCCCTATGAGGTCCCCTGACTTTTATTCACTTGATATTATAACACAAATTCTTATACAGATTCGTATAATGGCTAGATGGATCGACCCGCCGTACATTTTTTATTTTAATAAAAATGCATACTTATACTTGAAAATGTCATGTTGTTTTTAAAATCAGTCATGAACATAATCTACAAAAAAAAATAGGTACTTTTAATTTGCTTTTCGTGCAAATTTACGCATATAAAACCGCTCGTCATCTTTTCATATGTCTTTTTTAGGGGGCTATGGAACTTTGGAGGAGTTACTTGAAGTCATAACTTGGGCTCAGCTTGGCATCCATGATAAGCCTGTAAACTATTTTCTTGATCTTGGAAAAAATTCGACCAATTCTAAGTTTCTAACTGATCATATAATTCTAAAGAGGTAACTAATGGCANTGTTGATGAATATTACGACTCGTTTTTGTCGTTTATCGACAAAGCCGTTGAGGAAGGGTTCATCAGCCCAAATGCTCGCCACATAATCGTATCAGCACCAAATTCAAAGGAGCTCGTCAAAAAATTGGAGGTAAATTTGTCTCACAGTGCTCAAACTAGCCAAAAATAAACGAATCTTCGATTTTCGAGTTGCTTTTTAATCTCCTCTTTTGTTTTGTATATAGGACTATGTCCCGAGCCATGAGAGAGTTGCTTCGAAACTGAGCTGGGAAAACCGAGCAGTTGGGCTACTCTCGGAAATATGATACCAAAAAGAAAATGGATTTGCTGCATGAAATATATAGTTTCATCTTTTTTTATTCGAAGAAGCTAACAGGAACTGTTGAAATTTTCGTCGGCCGAGAAAATCTTTTGTAAATTTATCCGGGACTAATTCCTTTTGGTGTTCTTCCCCAACTTTCGAAATTCGATTTTGTTGTTGCAAGTTGTAACTAGTTCATGCATTGACGAAGTTTTAACCATCTGACTACACATACTCAACCACAACCGTGCAGGTGTGTGTTGATCGGACGGTAGTTTTGGATAAAAAAAATTCGGGCCATGAAGATTACTGGTTGCTCATGGTAAAACACTAAAAATACTCTACTCTGGTCTCCTATAAAATTTTCAACTGGGAAATATCACATAATACTCTCATTCAGGTAATTAATTGCCAAGTCCCTTCATTTAAGAGTTGTACATTAAGCTCAGCTCATTCATAGTAGAAAAACGGCACAAAAAAAGCACATTCACATGTTATTTAACATTTATCTTATGTTTATGCAAATACAATGAACAACTACTTTGTGTTAACTAGTGTTAGATAATGCAAGGATTTGCCTTGATAGATTGTCAATCAGTCCGAAAGAGAATTAAATCTCTATTGCTCCCCAATTCATATTTTGCACCAAGAGAGCAATTTGTGTTACTATAAATTGATTGACCATTTCAGATCTCCAAGGATCACAAGGATTTTAAGAATTCGACCATTGTAACCTGTTAGTTCTTGTTCTAACTCGGCGGGTCAAAATAAATTCAGATTTTTCTATTTGAATTTTGAAAATTCTGGCGCCAAATCTCCGGATTGGGCTCAGGGGCCGGACATATCATGGGCCCGATTCTTGGTCGGGCCTTAGATCACGGGTCGGATATGACGGTTCGGCGGGCGGGTTCCCAATCTTGGCCATGTGAAGGGGTAAGCAAACGGTGCGGATCGGTGAAAAACCACACCAAACTGCAAGAAATCGAAAATCGAACATAGCAAAAAAAACAACCGAACTGCACCGCAACTTAAAAAAATCGAATCGAATTTTTTTAGACTAAAGTAACTGAATCGGAACGCATCGAAATGCACGGCTCAACTCAGTTTTCGAGTTTATCGGTATTTCTATACATTTTATTCAATTTGGTTTTGCACCGAACCGAACAAAACCAAAAATCGAACTTAACCGCACTCCCGCCGCAATATAAGAAAAAACCGAATCAAAACCAAATCGAATATTTTTTAAATTAAAAAACCAAACCGAACTGCACCAAATTGCACAGTTCGGCTCAGGGGTGTTTGTTTACAAAATATTTCAGTCACATTTAATTCATACTCAAAATCTAACTCAACCTCACTATCTTTAAAGTTATAAATATAATTAAATATTACAAACCAATCATTTTTACACATTACATCAACTTTAATTTAATATTCATCCACTCACACAATTTTAACTAATTGTCACTTTACATCATCTTTCACATATTTTTACATCAAATCAATTTTATCAATTTTATTTTAAATATTATTTTAATATAAACATAAAATTCCACTAACTAATTATACTATATTTTTCAAAGTTAATCATAGTTATCCAAAAAATAATTTTAAGCGGATTAATTTGTAAACAAACGCGCCCTCAGTTTTTTCATTTCGGCTAGATTTTGTTCACCCCTAGCCTTATCTATCCTATTTTTCTTTGGCAAATTTTCAAGAGCAAATTGCGCCACGCACCACCCCACAACAACTTATTTGCACTATTACGAGGTAATAAAAATATTTAGCAAATCTACCAAATCTTACATTTTTAATTGCAAACAGATAATAATTCTATTATTCAACATAAATAAGGTTATTGGGATATTCCTAAAATTAGGGAAAAACGTATTCAACATCTCTCTCTCTAGCAGATATTATGATAGCAAAAACCCTCCGCCGGTGACTCTCACCCTTACCTTCTTCCTCCTCATCCTCCACTGCCTGCCTCCGCCTCCCGCGAAGAGGTCCGATCAAAACTCGAGTTCAGAAAAGGCATCAAATTCGACCCTTTCGACCTCGTCTTCTCCTCCTGGGTGCGCCTCGCCTCCGCCTCCGCCTCCGCCTCCGCCTGCTATGACGACTTATACGACGTCGTCTGCAAAAGAAGAGAGAGAAAGTTGAATTGATATGGTAACTGAATCAGACAGATTAAATGCACGTGGAGAGTGGTTAGAATTAATGTAGATAAATATTACTCCCTCCTATTCATAATAAGTGTCGTTTTAAGAAGTTGCACAGTAATTAAGAATATTTTTTTTCCAATAATAACCTTCTTTAATGAAGATAGAGAATGATGTTTTGGGAAAAAATGAATATTGAATATGAAAAGACATAGTGTATTTATTAGCTAAATGAGGGTAATAATGGAAAAATATACACAAAAGATCCAAAACGACATTTATTTGGTAAATAGTTAATAAAGTCAAAATGACATTTAAAAAAAATAGGAGGTAGTATCTTTTAGGCAAAGTCACAATTAATTGCATGTGTGTGGTAGAGTTGTAATTTTTTTAGAAACGTGTAGGAGGGATGAAAATTTCCCCAATATATATACATACTTTATTAATTACAAATACTAAATAACTTCACATGTATCTCTTATAATTTAACTTTGAGAAATTTATAATTTCTCAATTTATATTATGTACATTTATCTATTCATAAAAATCTTCCCAATCAAGGGCAACAAAAAGAACATAATAAGCCACCAGAAATTTAAGGCGTCCCTATCTTGCCTCAAAAGTAGTAAGTGAGATCTCATTTGTTGAAATTCCACTGGTGCTGATTGATAGATCATCAGCAAAAGCATCTCTTTCTGTGAAAAAACCAGGCTCTTTAGCTTCAGGCAGCACAACATCATTCTCCAGCATGAATACAACCAAAGACATGCTTGGTCTATCTTCAGGATATTTTTGTACACACAACAATCCCACCTCGATTAATTTCAGCACCTCTGACGAGTCACACGTTTCGCTTTGATAGTCGTTAACTAGCTCCAAGGGCCGTCTTTGTTTGTAAAGCATCCATGCCTGGCAAAAAAAAAAAAAAAATTGAAGATAATGATCAGATTAAGAAAGTCCAGAAAAATAGTTATGGTTCAATGTCAATGCAAGATAGTTCGCGTAGTGTAGTACACATACATGCCCAAGAAGGTTATGGTGATGATCCTTGTGGGAAAATCCTCTGTTCCTTTTCCTGCTCAGTATTTCCAATACCATAACTCCAAAACTAAACACATCCGATTTCACTGAGAACAACCCATCAATGGCGTACTCTGGTGACATGTAACCACTAAAAAAAAAAAACAATTAAATTACACCATTTAGATATCAATCATTGTAATTTCACATGAGATGTATTCTTGGAGTTGAGAATCTTACTATGTCCCAACAACTCTGGATGTACAAGCTCCAGTCTCATTCCCTCCAAATGTTCTGGCCATGCCAAAATCCGATATTTTTGGGTTCATGTCCATGTCTAGCAGTATATTGCTGGTTTTCAGGTCACGGTGGATAACTCTCAGTCGTGAGTCTTGATGAAGATACATGAGTCCCCTGGCAATACCGTTGATAATCTGAACGCGCTTTGGCCAATCAAGTAACTTACTTTTTTCTTGATCTGTTGCAAGTGTTGGTACAGTTAGTATGTCAATGTTTTTTCAGTTGGTTAACAGCGTATCCTGCTGACTGCATCACATACATTGCTGTATAATAGGATTGCTTTGATGTGAGAAATACCAACCAAATAGGATTAAGTCGAGACTTTTGTTGGCCATGTACTCGTATATTAGCATCTTCTCATCCCCATGAATGCACCACCCAAGAAGCCTCACGAGGTTACGGTGCTGAAGTTTGGCAATAGATATCACTTCATTCTTGAATTCATCAAGTCCTTGCATCGATGTCTTTGACAAACGTTTCACAGCAATCTCATGTCCATCCTCAAGCGTACCCTGACATCATCATCATCACAACAAGAAGCTGAAAAATCCTACCACACCATTGAATTGGACGACGTTGACACGAATATTTGAATGGATGCATCTATTCGAATATACATGTTTATTCAAGCTTATGCATCTCTTTTTGAATAGACATAAGGAGACACATTCGTTCACTATAAAGCAAACGACACATCACTTCTTTGTGAAGAGGCAGGTTAGTTTGACGTTCATTTACATGCATCCTTTAGTTACGAAAAGCCATGACCTTTCAAGCCTACTCTAAAGAGATATCTTTTCCACAAGTCGTTTTATCTTACTGGCGACTGCCGAAAACCGTGAGCACATAGATGTGCAAAGCTCACATGACAGAGAATCGTATACTCATCTCGACCAAACTATTTTGTTCGTTGCTTTCATTTTCTGGTCATTCGAAAAACCACACAACATAGTTTCGATCAGAAGATCTATTGGTATTTTTTGTTAATAAATAAAAAATAGTTTTGCAAACTAACTTCAAAATACAAGCATCCCGAAAGGACAACAGTCTTCAGTACCACTAAAGCTGAGCGTAAAAGGTCTACGGGAACCAAGACGCCAATGAGTCCTTATGTGTCGTAACCATATTTTTCCCTCTTAATTTTTAACTTCCTCTTCCTGTATTTGCTATATTTCTTGAAGTGTTATTATCTTCAGCGAAGAGTTGTTTAAGCTGATGAAATGCAGCATGCAAAATTTACCTTGTAGACAGGTCCAAATCCACCAGCTCCAAGCTTCTTGTCCTTGGAAAAATTGTTAGTAGCTTTATATATAGTCGAGAAAGCAAATGAAGGAAGATCCAGGTCTTTATTTTCTTTATGCCAACCTGCAACACGCCAAATCATTATTTTATCTTTCTATCTTTAGCCAAATTGTTTTTATAAACATCAACTTTTCTAAACACAAGAACAGAACATTTTTTCTCAGTAATTAGTAAATAGTGACAACGTTCCATTTATTGTAAAAGAGGGAGGTTGCTTACCTCCCTTCCTCAACGTGCTTATTCTGTGGGTCTTACACATGTAAAGCATGACGCTCAAGCCTAAGAAAATCAATCCCGCCAATGACGTCAAAGTCCCTATGAGTATTTTGCCTTTGTTTCTTTTGTAGTCTGATGCTGGAGTGAAGTATTCAGGCAATTCAAAAATAAGAAATTGCAGGTCAATAATTTTTTCTGCCCTTTTATTAAAAAATATATATATATTTTTAAACCTTTCTCCAATTTGACGCGATTAGCCATTTCACGAGGATTCTTGTCATTTCAAAAAAGAAATGATCATTTCGCGGCAGAAAATCACAATTAGAGTTGAAGAAATTTTTTTGTCCATGTCATATCACAATCCAAAAGAGCTAAAAAGAATATTGAATGAAAAGGCTGGGACCAATTTTCACAAGTAAAATATATAAATCAGTATAAATCTTGCCAAGCAAAAATGTCGTAGGACATAACATAAACATAACTGAGTAAAGTAACCCTACAAAAGCTAAAAACATAAAACAACGAGATTAAAGACTGAGATCTTTCGTCATTTTCCTGCCCTTAGAAACAATCTTGTACTCAAGGCTGTAGCACACTCTTGATGAGCGAGAACCTAAAGTTAGTTTCCTAAGTCTTATGTGCTTGTATTTTATCTTTTATAGGACTGAGATGTACTAACAACTAAGCCATAAAAAATATGGCCCCAAAGATTTTTTATTTTGCCTTGCCTAGCCCAACCCATTTCCTTTTTCTCTGCACGTGCCCCCGTACTATTGCCCACATTGGAAAAATCCTGTTTTACAAGGATTTACGGTGCTTTGTGGACCTTTCCAAATATTTTATTAAAATGCCCCTCGTTGCTGAGCTTGCAGCTTTTGGTGTATATCAGTCGTACAGATAAATATACATCAGCAGTTTATATTTCTAAAATGGACGAATTAACGGTATATATATCGTTGCACTAGCATTTGAACTAATAGTTCGCATTTGTTTTGACAATGTGATGCTGTTTTGGCCCAGGGCACATGATATAATTTACGATATGGTACGAAAAATATCGATTTGAAGAAATAACACAAACACATACCGAATTCTGAAGAAGCCATTCTAATGTAAAGATCTTGTCCTGCTCCATAACCAACTCGCATGTCGACCAGTTCACCAAACCAAAGCATACATTCACTTTGCCCTGGTCTGACATCTAAGTTGGTGTACGCCATGCAAGAACAATTCAGCAGGCACACGGCCTTACACTCCTCCAAATCTATACTCTCATTAAGCAAAGAATGTTTGGTATCAGGAAATTTAATGTCCAAATACCTAACAAACCCGTCAGTTTTGCAGCCCAAGGGAGTCCTCCGTATGCAGCCACCAGACCAGTCGGCCGCCGCCCATTTGTCTGGATACCTCGGCACAAAATTCTCCATACACTCACAAATTCGAGAATTTCGGATATCACATCTTCCGTATGGACCGCAATGCCCGTACGAATCACAGATGTTGGGTTCTGTCGCATTCCATTCCCGGCCAACCCAAACCAAGGTTTGGATGCTTCCAAGCTGGTTAATGAACACCCTGATCATAACAGAATTGCTTAGAAGCTCATAATGAAAATACACCTCTTTTTCATCGAAAACCAGACCATAGGTGGCTAAATTATTCCTGCTTGGTCCGGAAATCCCATTGAACCATACTCCATTCCAGGGCCCACCCCTGTAACGTACGACAGAAGGCTTCCTTATGAGGACTACATGGGGGTATCCCGTAAGGTCCAAGTGGAACGAGTAGTCTCCGGTACCTGGATCATCACTGCTCCTCCATGAGGAGAGGTAATTTTCATGACCTGTTAACAAATTCCAGCCTAATTTCATCCCAGGTAAAAATGTGTCGGTCGGGTAATCAAAGCTCTGCCACAGATAGTTCTCCGGGTTTTCATCGTTTGCTTCTCTCAGGATGAGATTCCCAGTGTCGAGAAGCTGTGCAACCGGTTCCTGTGCGGCTAGTGATGATGTGTCGGATGACGATGACCATATGATTTTGCCAGTGCCGTTTAGAATGGCCAAGATCCCAGGGCTAATGACTTTGAGCACAGCCCCTGATGTGTTTGATAGCGGGTTGTCCCTGTTGGCGACCCAGACCACGGTTACGGGTGTTACGATTTTCGTCGAGTACCATATACCGATGTATCGGTTTCTGGAGCCATCAGGACTGAAAAACCCCAACTCAAAGCTGCCCTGAGATGATGATATCAATGTCTTACCATCTGTGATCATGTCAGTTGAGTTTATCGTGTCCTGCCCTTCTGAGACTGTGGTGGCTGCTAGAAAGGATATGAAGAATAGAAGAAATGTGAAGCAGTCTTGGATTGGTCTCCCCATAGAGGAAGTAATTTTACTGTGGCTTTCTGGTAATAGGATTCAGTGATGTACCAAGGGCAATTATAGTTTTGGTGGGCTTGAGTGCAGACAAGTGGTGAATTCTCCCTTTTAGAAATGAAGTCGTTCGTCTTTACTCTTGTGGAAGTGATAAAAAAACGTTTCTGGTCCCTGCAGGAAACTGAGAAGATAAGAGAGTACTAATATGTGGTTTTAGCACAACCAGCTGAGAACCTCTCAAGTCAAGGTCGATGACCTTATGGTGGGTCACTCGAGAAATGGACAATGTATCCATTCGTGTTCAACACTCTTAGTTCACCTGCTATGGGCTTGTCCTTTTTCTGATAAATGACCTATGTATATTAGTGCAGAACTGATGTAAATTTCACAAATGTAACCTATAGTGCAAAACCCACGTAAATTTCGAACGATCAAAACCTGAACAAGTGTTCTTTCCTCAGGAAATCAATAAATGTAAAATATTGAGCTACCAGCAATCATTATATATTTTCAATCAATTTGTGGAGCTCTGCTTGTGCTATTATCACCATGCAACGCAAATCTAACATGGCAGACAAATATAGAGAGGCATCCTGAAATTAGAACAGAGCAATCGATTTTGTAAATTATTCGAACGCAGTGTAATTTATACTGAGAAAAGGTTTCCGTGCTCAAAGAATCTGAACGCCGGAGTCTTCTCCGGTCGGGATCCTCCGTCCGGCAAGGGCCTCACCACCCATTGTCGGCGACGACCAGCCGCAGATTGCCAGGCAGTTCTACCTAACCGAAGAAAAAATGGGGGCTACCAAAGGGCCGAGCTTGGCCCGGCACTGGATCGCCACCATGGCCGTTCTCGCTGGCATGCCCTCAGCGGTGGTTCTCTGGGAACAGGTGACGCCGGAAAATCGTCGCAGCTTGGTACGAACATTAATGGCGGTTTCAACTGTCCACACAATAAGTGATTTCGAATCGTTAATTGGCGATTGGCAGTTTTGAATCGAGAAGAGGACACTGGATTCCGAAGGATTGGGCTCTGGATTCCAAAGAATTGGGCTCTAGATAGCAAAGGATTGGGCTTGGTTCGACTTGACAATTAGAAAGCAAAATGTAATAAATGATTACATGGACTTTGAAAATCGGGAAATTTTCATCCCTCCTAGATGTGTCTAAAAGAATTACAACTCTACCACACACATGCAATTAATTGTGACTTTGCCTAAAAGATAATATTTATCTACATTAATGCATAATGACAGTTATCAATTAATTCTAACCACTCTCCATGTGCATTTAATCTGCCTGATTCAGTTATCATATCAATTCAACTTTCTCTCCCTTCTTTTGCCCGTGATTTGCGTCCATTTACTAAAAAATGCCTTTTGAATTCTATTCTGAAAAAAGTTACCCAAATAACCACAAAAAAAAGTTGAGATTGGGGGAAAATATATCATCATATACGCAACGCGTAATGAGATTGAGGGAAAATATACCGAAAATATATTGAATATAAACCATACATATAACAGGGGAAACTATACAAACACGATACAATATATACTGCAAAAAAAGCATGAAAGGACGATAAACGTGAGGTATATTTTGTGATTTTAACGTTCATTCAATTGTACATGATTCTGATTTTATTGGAAATATACCGAAAATATACCAGAAAAAACCGTGGACGTGAAATTTTATAAAGAAAAAAAAAACGATTTTGGACAAACTCTGTAAGTGGAGATGACAATCGCGAGCAGGGAGATGACGGATTTCCCTTCCCCATCCACCTCCAACGTGTTCATGTGTGATTCTACACCATATTTATGTAGCATCTAGAGCTTATTCATTGCATTATTGGTGTATAAATTGCATTATTGTGCTATAATTCTATATCTTGTTGGAAGGGTATTACACGTGCTTGTTTTGTAGATAGTTTCACATATTTGTAGAGCTTGTGGCTATTGGATGCGCATGGTGAGTACCTAGGACCCTCGGGATGATGATAGATTGATGCACGGATGAGAAAAATGGAAGAAACGAGTGAAACGGACAAAAACGAGCAAGCAGGATTGTGACACGGGCAGTGATACGGGCACCATGCCCGTGTCAGAGGCCGTGTCACCTCAACAGAGACAATTCGAAGCCCAGGGACCTGACACGGGCTGCGACATGGACCGTGACACGGGCAGAATGGCCGTGTCGCGCGCGCAGGCTGTTTTTTATATCTTACCTATTTTGAAAAGAAGAAGGGTTTTAGACATTATAAAAGGCATATTTACCTTATTTTGAGAGGAAGAACGTGAGATACACATTGGAGGAGCCCTAGAACATACAAGAGAAGCAATTGGGAAGCAAAAGAAGATCAACTACAAAAGGGATCAAGAAGATTGAAAGATCGACGAGATTCCTAGTTTTTCTTTCTTCTTTCCTTTTGAACTTTTATTGATTATGTTGATTTCTAATATGTCTATGTATTTGTATTCGAACATGATTGGCTAGTTTATTTGATTCTAAGACTTGGTAGTAGATTAATATGTTGAGATTTTTTATGATTTATTATAATTGATTGTTTTCTCTTGAACCCTATTCAAATATTTTGTTCTTATTTCATGTTCAGCACTTGATCAATGCTTTTACATGTTTGACAATATTGTTCATAATTCGAGAGATGAGTTCAATATTAGGTCTTTAATATTTGACACAATTTACTTGCTTGAATCGAGAGATTAGTAGGTTGTTGTGAGGATATTAGATCTTTTAATCTATTTGGAGTTGAATTGCATATGTTGAGTGGAGACGCTAATATATGTGATTTAATCTACGGTTTTATCGATCTCGAGAGGAACGATAAACTAAATTTGTGATCATCTTATAGGGTAGATAAAGGAACATTTAGTTGTGATATTTTTGAAGGAACCCAACTATTAATTGAAACCAAAGTTTTAGAATCTATCGTTCTCATACATCTTCTTACGCGTTTTTCTAGCTAGTTTCTTCTTGTTGTTTTATTTCTCTTTAATTATATTTTCTTAGTTTAGTTAATTCATCTCATATTCGGTCGTCTAAATAAAGTTGACACTATCATAATCTGGTACTTGATATATTAATTATTTGGTCTCTTGGAATACGACCTTGTTTGCCACATACTACGAGCGAAGCCGTACACTTGCGGTCGAGCTTTAAAAATATAGGCGAACACAACGCCCCAGGTCACGATTGCCCTTCGTCTCCTCACACCGCCTTGGACAAACTCTGTCAGTGGAGATGACGGATCTGCGAGCGGGGATTCAGAATTTCAGTTCACAGGTGAGGCCGAGGTCGTCAAGGGCGACGACGACTACGGCGGAGGCGACGGTGTAGTAGAAGACGTCGTATAAGTCGTCATAGTAGGCGGAGGCGGAGGCGGGGCGCACCCAGGAGGAGAAGACGAGGTCGAAAGGGTCGAATTTGATGCTTTTTTTGAACTCGAGGATTGATCGGACCTCATCGCGGGAGGCGGAGGCAGGCAGTGGAGGATGAGGAGGAAGAAGGTAAGGGTGAGAGTCATCGGCTGAGGGTTTTTGCTATCATAATATTTGCTAGAGAGAAAGAGAGTTGTTTGATACGTTATCCCTAATTTTAGGAATATCCCAATAACCTTATTTATGTTGAATAATAGAATTATTATCTGTTTGCAATTGAAAATATAAGATTTGGTAGATTTGCTAAATATTTGTATTACCTCGTAATAGTGCAAATAAGTTGTTGTGGGGTGGTGCGTGGCGCAATTTCC
>BKCP01011070.1:671578-691578 GCA_008636005.1 Striga asiatica | reverse complement strand
AAGTTTGAGTTAAAATCTAAATATTTGTTTAAAAAAAATGTGACAAATGAAAATAAGCTCAGCTCAGATATTTATATAATTGGCCGACTATTTATATCGGTCCAACCTCATAAAAATTTGTAGATGTTACTCAATTAAAATCATTGGCACACACAATTATTGCAATCTCCTCTCTCACAAAGCAAATATTAAATAAATAAATAAATAAAAAAAGAACTAAATAAATAAGTAAAAAAAAAAAGTTCTCTTTGCCACACACAAACAAAACACTACCTCTACTTTTCGTCCCCGTCTCCAAGATCCAAGACTCGGCAAACACTGTAAATCCCAAATCCCAAATCCCTGCAAACTTTCCCCCCAATCACACATCACACGCCGCCATGAACCACCGCAACCCTCCTCCATCTCCTCCTCCGCCGCCGCCCCCGCCGTACATCCGCCTCACCACCACCGCCCAAATCATCAAGCAGACGACGTCGCTCTTCTGCTCCCACCTCCTCACTTTCCTCTTCCTCTCTACTCTCCTCCTCACCTTCCGCTCCAATGTCCACAGCGCCTCCCACTACCTCTCATCCCTAATCGACCGGGATCCCTCCCTCAAATTGCTCCTCTCCCGGATCGACGACGCCGCCCGGATCGGCGGAGGCAGCGGCCACCACCACCACCACCGCCACCGCCGCCGTGGCGGGTTCCTCCACGTCTCCCGCGTCGGGACCCTCGACGACGATTTCTTCTCCGGGGGCTCGAATTTCGACCGCTCCCTCTTCGGCCCTTCCTCGACAAAGTCCCTCCCAAATTCCACTCTCCTGATTCTGTCGGACTTCAGCCCTAGCTACGGCTTCTCCGGTTCTGTTATCGATAATGGGATTTCTTTCCCGGCTATTGTCAAGCCTGGGGATTTCAGTTTCAAGGCTGGATTTGAAAAGAACGCTACTGTTTTGGATCAAGATGGGATCAAATCGGCGGAAAGCAGCAGTAGATTGGACGATCCCAATGCAGTCTTGGATTTGGATTTCTTGATGAAAGGTTTCGAATTGGGACGCCGGGACGCTACTTCTTTGTTCTTCTTGGCAGGGATTTTATCCGCAGCTTATGCGTATGTTGTGTTTGCATTCATCGTGACTTACACTTGGGCAAACGGGGTCGTTTTTCTCAAAGTAGTGGACCACTTGCTCGGAAATTACAGGTCCTTTTTCCGCACGTTTTGGGACGGGTCGAATGTTGGGCTGAGGAGGCTTTCGGGTTTCGTTCTGATGAAATGGGCCGTGAGGGATGCTCTTGCTCAGTTGATGGGGATATATTTCTTTGGCGAGATTGAAGATCAATACATGTTCTTTAAAGTTTTCTTGAGAATGAAGTTCATGCCTTTTGCCAACTTGGCGCCGTGGGTAAAGGGGCACGAATTGGACAGTGCAGGGTTCATTGTGATGTGGTTCTTGAGTGATTTGTTGGTGGGTTTATTGTTTTCTGTCGATTCGTGGGTTGCGATTGTGGACTCGAGGAGAGGTGGCAGAGAGATTGTGAAAGAAGGTTGCAGGATATTGACGGCATTATTCGGCCCGGCTTTTGAAATACGTTGGTTTGAAGCAATCATTTGTGGGTCCGTGGGGAGATGGATGCTGAGGAGAGTATTTGGGGAGGTTTTCACATTGTGTTTACAGTCGTTAATGGAGATTTATTTCATGGTGGCTTGGCTGATCTTTTATTTTGCGGCGAGGCAGAAAGACGATGCTGCCCTCGGGAGGACGTTTGGTCGAAGGGAATTGGAAGGTCTTCTTGATATTGCTAGGTGATGCTCATTGTGAATTGGTTAAGTTCGTACCCGAGCATAGTAACTGCATTGTTTGTGATGCTAAATAGGGTTTAGCCATTTTGGTGCTTTTTTGCTGTTCGTTTGAAACTATTGTGAAATTAGCACTTGCCGCCATTATTTGGTGATGTCATCGTTTACTGAAGCTGTTGTACCTTGATGATGATGGGGAATTATCAAAGTGTAAATCTTCAAGAACTATCATATCACCATGTGTATACAATTTTGTGCTTTCTTTTGGCATTTAGGAATGTAACGTTTTCGTGGTTTTTGTTTTTGACATGAAAGGGTGACACGGAAGTTCAATTGTTGTTTGCATTTGTTGTCATGTCTATAATCATTCGAGCATTGAGCTGAAATAACGCATAGGCATATATTATTATTCTCTGGATTTGATGGTATATTGGTATACTGATTTTTTCGTTGTAAGTAGTGGTTGCAATCATGTGGAGAATGATATTGGTTACTGTTTCTGAATTTGCTTATTTTTTTTTTTCTCGACCAGGAAAATATGGTTTTGAAGTTACAGTAACGTGGCATGAAAAAAGAAAAGAAAAGAAAAACACAGGGCTAGAATCTGTTGTTGGTTGAATATTTAAATTTTGAATTATTTGGGGCTTGTTTTGGTATCTTGAATTGTGGTCAAAGACATGAACTAGAAAAGTTCGAACATGAGTTGGAAAATGTATCCTTATTTCTACTAGTTCATAATTTGCAGCAAATCACAGTAGTTCCTTTGACTTTATGAGAACTGTACATTATCTTAGAGTTTTCATCTTTATTATGTATTCATATTTGCAGCATTTATTAGAATGGAGAAAATTAACTTCGTATTTAGCATTTAGGTATTCCTCTTGTTGCTGTTTCCTATTTTTACAATATTCGAAAGTCTTGTCAGCAGATCTTATTCGGCTTTCATTGCACCATATTAGTAACAACAATCAGGTTTCATCTCTGAGGACTTTTCACTGTTAATCTCATAAGGAAGTGTTTCTTTTTAACCTGTCTTTCTGACTTTTCACTGGAAGAGTCATTGTTGACAATTCTCCTGGCACAGTGCTAATAATGGACTAGATCAAAATGACTTAATTAAATTCTAGTGCTTCTTCTATTAGTGAAGTTTCTAGAAAAAAAAAAATATCAAACGGCGCAATGCACCTTGGGTCGCTACGGAAACAACCTCCTTGTATAATTACAAGGGTTAGGTCTGCGTACAACTGACCCCGCAGACCCCAACCTGTTGGGAATATACTGGGTATGTTGTTGTTATGAACCATCTCTTACTGTTGGTAAAAGTCTTATCTTGGTAATGCTGCCATTTTTCGAGAGATTTGTAGCTATGTCTGGACAATTGGATCGTGCTTCATTACATCCTAACTAGGTATGTGTACTATGTTCATCTGTATCAGTTGTTAGTTGTTACAGTCGAGCTATTTTGGAGCTGCCACTTAATCAAATGCTCATTGTTGAAAATGATCTTTTACTGAAAATTGATACATGTGCGGAGTAAACTATGGTATATTATGTGTGTTATCCATATATCGATTCTAAAGATAGTTACAGGAAAGTCTCCTGAGATTTTTGGTCATTTCAAAGATTATCAAAAGGCCCCTTGAGGTTTGATCAAATTTATGTGAAAATTCTTGATCATGACTCAGAGGATAACCGATAAAGCTCCACATATTTCATACCAACAAAATGCATTTTTTTCTTTTCATTTCTTTTTTTCTTTTCATTTCTTTTTTTCTTTTGCCTGAATTATTCTGCATTCTGGAACAATATCTTCTTATCTCTCNGTTTCGTTCGTTCGTTCGTCACAGGCATCTACAATCAGGCGGTGACCTGGCGCATTGGACCACGCTAAGGAACATGTTCTCGTCACACGGGATAAAAAGTCGAGAATCGGCCGTGTAATCATAATCGTATTCCTCCCGAGCTTGTTCGAGAAGGGCTTGGAAAATCGGGTTCTTGAGCAAGGTGACTTTGATGACGTGTCTCGTTCGGTTTTCGCCCACATAAACAGCCAAATGGCCCTTCGGGACATCTTTTGGGACGACGGGCTTTTCGTTCTCGTGGGCCAACCGGGCCCACTTGCAGCAGTTGTTGCACGGGAATCTTCCGGAAGATTCTATTTTCCAGCCCGCGGCCCGGCACTTCTTCTTGCATGCTCTGAGGAATTTTCCATTCATAATGTTGTTCATATTCTTGGATTTTTTTTTTTTTTTGGGGGTAGTTTTGAGATTTTTGAATGTGAGTGAAGGGTTTATATAAGTGTGTGAGTGAGAGAGTATGTGTCTATTCTTTATTTAGTTCTATTGTAGTATTTTTGGATAGACATAGAAATTTGTACGAACTATGCATCTCATGATTTATTTAGATAAATGTGACTTTTTTTATTTTATTTTTTAACTTGAGAATGGAATAATGATTAGCATCATATGTCTTTCTCTCTCTGTGATCTTTCGAAGATAAGAGATATGAAAAAGGGATGGGGAAGATAATGCTTCTTGGGCAAAGTGCAATATTACTTGAGATATTGTTAAAAATTATTGCATAGTAAAAAAGCTATTGCATGATTTTCATGGTCATGTCTCATGTGTTGTGCTGGTGCCCTGATGCCAATTTATACAGTGAGTGATTGGTGTAAATCAGCAGAGTTTGAGCTCGAGTTGCCTCGTTCATCAAACGAGACTAGCCGAGATTATATTTTGTTTAAAAGCTCTAGTGGTTTGTGGAAAATAGTATACTTGACATTGAGTTTTTTTATCAAGCCTAGTCGATAGTTAAATGAATTTAAACTCAGTTCGTTAATATTGATTAGCAAATCGAATTCGAGCCAAACTCAAATATTAATGAGCTAAATTTATAGAAAATTATATTAAGATTCTTATTTTCGAGCCTTATATACCAAGTCGAACTCGAACTGGCTCGTTCATCAAACGAGACGAGCCGAGATTATATTTCGTTTAAAAACTCTAGTGGTTTGTGGAAAACAGTAAAAATTTATGTGACTATTATTTTGATCAGATTAATTGTTTTGGGCCTTTTGGCTTAGACAGAAAGTGCATGTTCGTGATTGGTCAGAGGGGTGCCCCAAGAAAATGGGGCTAACTGTACTTAGTGGACAAATATGCATTAATCTTTTGGATAATTACAAAGCCACCACTGAGATTAAGGCAATTACTAGAATAATCCAGAAAAGATTAATTCTTTAAAAAAGAAAAAAAAAAATTGTAGTTTAATTTTTTCCTCTTGTAGAAAGTATAATTAATATAGTTGACATGAAATTGAAGCACAATCCAAGACTCTCTTTTGAATTTGAAAACTTCATTCAGACAGATATGTTTGTGTGAGATGGTCTAACCATTAAACAGCTCAACGCAAAATATATTTTTGTCAAAAAATACATGCATATATATGTTATGAAATTATATATTTATATTTATATTTATATTTAAAGTATGAACCGTTCAATTTAAAAATACGGATATTTGTTTAAAAGAAATATCGTTGAGTAACTGTTAGATCTATTTAACATTAACACCCTCACCGTTTTTTAAATTGAAATAATTTTTTTTATTATTGTTAGGCTAGTATTACTTAAATTACACATATCTTTTTGGCCCTTACAAGTCTTTGATATTGAATGTGGAACTCTTGTGATAATCTAATAATTATGCAGTTGGTGAGTAGAAGTGAGTACTGGCCGTACCGCGTGCATTATTATTTCTTTATGTAGGCACATAACTTTATCCTTCACTCATTCTAGAAATTGCAACAAAATTTTGCAATTATCTTTATTACTAATCTATTTCTGACCTACTCAACATGTTTACAATTGCAGCAAATAATTTTATGAAATGTGATTGAAAATAAATATGTACAAGAAAGACACGTTAGGTTAAGAAAAAGTGCTAGAAAACAAATACAAGAAATACACTTTCGAGTTCGTCGAAGCTTTTGTTCTGAAGTGTTACAAAATCGAAGATACACTATTTGTTTGTTCATTATTGTTATATTTTGCAATTCCATTTTTCAATTTGTAGTTCTTTTGTACCTAAGAACTAAATCTTCGATTCATATGATTACCTTTTAATACATTATTTGTAACACTTCATTCATTATTTATAATACGTGTATATTAATCCAACGCTGAAAACCCAACGACTCCAATCAAGATGAAATCTATATATATATTTGGGTGATTGATAGCTTCATTGCTATAATACAACGCTGAAAACCCAACGACTTCGATCAGGGTGAAATCTATATATATATTTTGGTGATTGATAGCTTCATTTCTATAATGATGAATAGTCTATAGGAAATTAATGAATTTGATATTGTCTTATGCTTTGACAACTACACAAGTTTGTTTAGTTTAACTAAACATGTTTTTGTCCTTAGTTCTTTTATTTGGAAATGGTTCATTAGTTAGGACTCAAAGCCCTACAATCTATTTCAAAACTAGTCACCCAAACCAATTTTGGACTCGCGGACCGCCTCATCGCACAGAAGAGTCCAACCATTAGCACACGTACCTCCGCCTTGCCAACTAGAAATCAAATCCCAATAGGACAAATTTCCATTACCTAGTCGCCCTGATTGAGCATTATCGAACTCTTTTAAACAAGATATTCCAAAATTCCAAACCCATTCCGGACTTCTGGCCTTGAAATTCTTACGGAGGCGATTACGCTCCTGCCAAATAAGCCAAAAGGTAACGACAAAATTCCTAAAATCAGCACCACAATCCCCATTAAGAATAGCTTGTTGGGAAACGAATACTCATCTTTTCTTCGAATGTGATTGGCAAGGAAGTTATGGAAATACGTTGGATTGTGGAATGTTATCTCTAGTCTCCGAAAACGGGATTTTATCTCCCTATCTTTGGCTATTCTTAATGGGGATTGTGGTGCTGATTTTAGGAATTTTGTCGTTACCTTGTGGCTTATTTTGCAGGAGCGTAATCGCCTCCGTAAAATTTCAAGGCCAGAAGTCCAGAATGGATTTGAGATTTTGGGATATCTTAGTTAAAAGAGTTCGATAATGCTCGATCAGGGCGACTGGGTAATGGAAATTTGCCCTGTTGGGATTTGATTTCTAGTTGACAAGGCAGAGGTACGTGTGCTAATGGTTGGACTCTTCTTTACGATGCGGCGGTCCGCGAGTCCTAAATTGGTTTGGGTAGCTGGTTTCGTGATAAAGACGACGTTTGTCAGGCAGCCTTTGCTACTTGCATCGAAGGCTCATTTTTTCCTTTACTAGCAGAAGCGCTAGCACTTCGTCATGGTCTTCGCTTTGCCCTGGATTCAGGCTTAAAGGTGCAGGCGGTGTTGACAGACTCCTTGGAAGTCGTTGGCGGCATTGCGAACTCGGAGGATTTGGATCTTCTCTTTGAGGTGTTTACGGATATTAAAGGTCTTTTAACGGCTTTAGACTGCAGCTCGTGTTATTTTCTATCTTTAATTAATTTGGATGCNGAAACCTGCAGTCTATGAAATAACACGTAAACTTCTTTTTTTCCTTTTTGTTTGAATGCACATGAATACGGTTTGACTATTCACATTGAATTCTATATCACAAAATTGTGAGATGTGTAGATAAAATTGTAGTGCGAGTCCATACGTGTCTTTATGTATTCATATACAAATGTATATGTTATAAGCATGTAAATATTTGATGTGACATGTCTTACTTATATCATGGAGGCATAATTAATTGTGAAAGCCAGCCAATTGATTCACCCCCAAAGACAAATTTGTTCCATGTTCACACACACACATACACACACATATATATGTATTGTGAACAAATATCATCAAATGTTGTGAAACAAATACAATGACTAGTAAATTGTTGGGGGCCTTTTTAACACAAGAAATAAAAAGTTGATTTACCACACGAGAAAGTTGTTTGCATGCATAATATCATGATGTCTTTTAATGATTGAAAATGGAGTAATATTTTTTATAGGAGGAACAATGATTCGATTTGATTTTGGTTCTGACTAGTAAATACTGTATAAGTTACACGTGTATATCTAATTATCTTCATTAATTTTGGGAGTATTTATTAATATTAGCTGGCAATTGGCATTTGGACCTATTACATTGAGCTCATTTGTTTTTCATGATAGGATAGGATTTTTTTTATCTGGAGAGACATGATTACACTTAGAATTTGAATTGAGTCTATGTTTGTTGTTAATGACTAGAGTTTGGAAGTTGGAATCAATGATTATTGAACGAACGGGTTCATTTTTCTGACTTTCCTAAAAGGCCGAAATTTGATATTAGNTATTTCAATATACATAAATAACGCTGTTATCTATTTCTATTGGTTACTTTGATTGAAAACAAATCAAGAATATAAGATACTATATATTAAATGAAAAATGAAAAAATAAGTCTTCATTCCAAATCAGCTTTTTGTTATTTAAACAAACTAGTATTCCACCTGTGCATTTGCACAAATATAAATAAATTATTGTGAGTCTGTATGCATATAATAATTAATTATTTTTCTTTCACTTTTTTGCAAACCAAATTTACAATTAAAAGAGTTGGAATATTTTTTTTTAAATTGCGTTTATCTGATTGGATGTAATGTATATTTTGGTACATCTTTTATTTGTGAATTATTTATTATTTATTTAGGAATTTCAAATATATTTTTTATTTTAAAAAAAAATAAATGTAACAACAATAATAACATCTAATCACATTATACGGTCAACACATTATATGGTCAACTGTTATTAATAAAAAATTTAAAATAATTTTTGTAATTATGAAGTGATGAGTATTAATTATTTAATGATTAAATGAAAGATTAAATACATCAAAATGTAACGGTTTTTGGAGGGAAAATTGTTAAATTGCCACATAGGTAAAATTAAATAGGTTTTATTAAATGTTTTGAGCTAGTAATTATATATATATATAGATATTGACCATAATTTTTAACTTTTAAGATTGACTCGTTTTAGTGTTTCCTAGCAAGAAAATATAAGAGTTATATTCCTATTAAGTTTTTTGACTGGATGCACAAGTTATGATTAAAAAAGTGTTACTGCAAAAAAGAATAATAAAAGATAAAACAAGAATTGAAAATATAAGGAAAAGACTGTGGCTGCTGGGATTCGAGCCCAGGTCTCCACGGCCACAACGTGGAATTCTTACCACTAAACTACAGCCACTTGTTGAGTCATCAGAAATTTTATCTCATTGTACACAAAAATAATAAGTTTCAAAACTCCTATTATTATAAAAAGTCATCAGAAAAAGTCTATAACACGTATGTGCCACGATTATGTTTTCTCCTATTAAACCATAGTTTATGGCATCTTAGTTTTTTATTTTACATTTTGTTTCTAAATTTAAATATATTCAAATGAAAATGGTTCATTAATAAAAGTGGGCTACGGCTTTGTACTGGAAAGGATCCACTCCACTACAATTCAATCATATATACCAACAGAGTCTAATGAGCATATTATATATATTCTTGTTGACTTTGGTGTCAACTAACCACACTTACAAAAAGTTAACTATTTATTAGGCAGCTATTTTAGACAAGACTAATCTTTTTTATTTTTTCCACATAAAATAGCATTAAAATATGACCCTCCGCTCATATATGCCTAATACCAGATAACTTAAAATATTAATTTTAGAAAATAAACTAAAACCACATTATCAAGTCAAAGTCCATGTTAATCCACAATTCTTCTCCTTAGGGGAAATGTTTGAATCCATGATAGTATCTTTGAAGAAAAAAAAAAAAAATATTGGGTGCAATCTAGAGTTGTAAACGAATTGAACTCAACTCAAGTTATTGATACTAGAATTCGGGCTGAGATTTATTTGGATTCGTTTATTAAATTAACAAGCCGAATTTGAACCTTAACAAACCAAATTATATAAAAATCTACATTATGAAGCCGAGTTTAGGAACGGCTTGTTTCGTTTAACAACTCTAGTCCAATTAGATATGTTCTTTTAAGAGTCCAGTGGAAGTTCATCAAATTTCCAAAAATTCAAATCTAAATCACAAAAATCCGGAGGACAACAAGAAAATTCCACCTGAAAATATCATATATCTCTCTCAACATCTCAGTCTCTCTACAAACAGATGTTGGTAAAGACAGAAACAATTATTGCACAAAGTCCCTACATTCATATATTTCACACCACCATTCGTCCCGTAAAATCCAATACTGTCCAAAATCCGACCAAAATATTCATTTAAAAAAAAATCCACGCTCATTCAGGATCAGGCACACATCATCTTGTCACGACGAGTAAAATTCGTCCTAGACTATACTATAAACCAAAAAACAAAACAAAAAAAACTATCAGTTTCCATTGATACTCTGCAAGATTCTTCTGTAGTTGTTTAATGTGATATCTGTGTTCCCGTTGGGCGAGTCACTCGTAATCCTGTGTTTGGTTCGGCACTTGGGATAAGGATACATGTTTGCAAGCTCACACACACGGCGCAGTATGGATTTGGGCAGGGGCCGCCAGGCAATGTTGCGTTTTTTTTCTCCCTGCATTGAAAAAATTTCGGTAACTTTTTATCAGATCTTTCGAAACGAGCCTTGAATTAAATGAATCAACATTTCTTGAGGCCTTTCTTCATTTAGTTTAAATGATTGGAAATTAATATGTGAATCAGATAATGGAACTAGAAAATTCTGCATGAGTCGAAATAGTGGTAATATATCAGGATATATTGTAAAATTACCCTCAGATTTAGCCTTGTGTATTTGGAAAACGAATACATTAACATCCTTGAGTTTATTTTACTTTATAATCCAGCTCCTCGATAATTGCACTTCATAGAATGGAAACACGTCATGAAGTATAATTGTGATTTTTGAATATTAACTGTCTATCAAGGTTACTATCAAATATTAGACAAAAAAATTATCCAAATAGAAAAGCTACCTGTTGATTGCCTAGCTGCATATGGCTTGCTTTCAAAAGATTCCGCCATTTGTCCTGTATAAAAAAAACCGCATATCAACAAATGATAAACAAGTTTTATTATTCTAAACATATAAATAAAGAGAAAAAAAAAAGAATCAAAAAACAAAAACAAAAAAAATACCTTGAGATCCACAGAGGTTCGATGAGCAGATGCAGAAAACGAGAGCTTCTTTATCCGGCTCCATCTCCCGACTCCATATTCAGACACACCATCGATTAATTTCTTAACTTCTGCAACAGTCCATAGCCTGTGATGCTTTCGACAGCTGCTAGCTTCCTCGGAGCTTATTTCAGTTGGACTGTGATGCTTTCGACAGCTGCTAGCTTCCTCGGAGCTTATTTCAGTTGGATTAGGATATTCGTATCTTCTAATTTTATTTTCTGTTTTCATACAACTGTTTTTCTTGGGACTCTTTGCCTGGAAAAACTCACTTTTCTTCTCATTTGCTGCTGATGTGGGACAATAATCGATTTTCATAGGATAAACGTCTGTAATAAAATGGCCCCTTCCTTTTTTATCTTTTGAATTAAGGGTTGAATGCCCTCTGTCTGTACTCCGCGTTCGTTTATGCCAAGTGCCGATTTCCTTATGCTGCCATCAAGAGAAAACATTATACTTTTAAATTTGCAAACACAGAGAACGAGTCGAGTAGTACAAAAAAATTACATTTTGAGGCATAAATTTTAAAAAAAAAATCAGTTAGACAACAGCAAAAAAGGGTACTATATTAACCAGACACAAAATTATCTGAGAGTATCAAAGTTCAAAACCCTCTTCAGCAGCAAACCATATATATATAATCAAGTGATGACCCAGAAAATATCGTGCTATAATAAAAACTCACCATATCATGTGAACGGCTCCTCTTCGGACATTCTTTATGCACCAAAGATGCAAACGGTACCTGAATTGCTACAACAGACGATTCTTCAGCAGCCGATGGGCCCAAAACTTTAGGTCCCACGCGGCATTTCTTATTGTCCTTCTCAGCCGAATACGAAAATTCCCGCCTTTTCTTTGGAATTCGAGCAATTGGGTCAACTAGTTCATCGATGTACCTCTTAGTGGGCCTACGTGATCTCTTTTGGGTAGTAAGATTACCATTGCATTCTTCTCGACTCGACTTTATTTCTGATTTGTTTGGCTCAAATTCATCATCTTTTTCGTCCGGTAACATTTCTAAAGAATTGCTTGAAATATTATGGAGCTTGTAGATATCGTGTGAAAGTGTAGATGAAACAGGCGACTTTGGAGGCTTTTCGATTTCAGATTCATTGCAAAGACTCGGGACTTCACCGAAATCAGAGGTGTCGATGTTAAATAGATCGTTTGGTAGAACTGAACTGTCTGAAACTGAAGTCAGCAAGCCTTCGCTTGGACCATAATCCAGGTTTGTGATACTTTCGGAAAATCTAACACCTGTATAATATATTGTTTGATTTTTATTTTTTATTTTTGTTTCGGTCAACGATTATCATATCAATATAAAGCAAGAAAACAAAAAAAAAAAGTGCCTACCCAGAAGATAATCGTCCCCCATGCTACAGAAATCATTATGCAGTCGAAAATATCCCACATCGGCTTCACTGCTAACCGAGTCAAGTACCTGCACATAACATCAAAATACACACCCAAAAAAAAAGAAAAAGGAGAAAAAATCAACAAAGTTGCAACAATTAAACCTAATTATTGATTGCCACACTAAAACATTACAAGAAGAATAGTCAACTATGACATACATCACGACTCAGAATATTTTTGCTTTCCAGAGCAACAGCAGTATCTGTGACGCCTGCAAAATTTACTAATTTTATGAGCAATGGTTATAACCAAACACGAAAACAAGTAATTACACGTGTGTCAAACAAATTCATACAATAATAACTCGAGGAGATTTCAATTTCATTAACAAAATTCACAAAAAAAGAACCAGAACAGAACAGAAACTTTCCCAGGCTACAACGAAATGAAGAAAAATGGAAATATCCTTCATTTATTCAGTTTACTCCTAAAGCCATTCCACAAAGTACAATATAAATTATATAATTACTCAAGCCATTTAATTTTTAAGATAGTACCAAAGTTGCAACATATATTGTCCATGCCCATGGCTTTCTCTGTGATCTTCTCATTAAAACACATGACACTATCAACTGAGATATTCCCTTCTTGAGGTTCTACAAGCAGACGATCAACATCAATTGTCCCATCTTCGAATCCAATTGTTACTGGTCCATCCTCCATGACCTGATAAATACTTTTTTCATTATACGAGAAGTATAATAAAATTATAATTTACGATACGCATAAAGCTTGTTCAGTATCAACTTATAATAAATGATACATCAAATTGCACGAGGCTACTTTGCATTTTGGATATTCTATAAGGCACATTAGTACATTACCCATTAATGGAGTAAAAAGGGATTCAAATCCTTGTGCTCCGAAAAATGATGAGATATAGGTAATTACAGACAATTTAAGAAAATAAGGTAATCTTTTTCAACAGTAATGATTTCAGCCAAAACCAACAACACGTCACAATTTTTCTTCTTGAAAATTCTCCAAAATATTGCACGCTTGTGCTTTTACAAACACCTTTTCCCCTAAGATAACGATGAAAAATGATCAATTCACATCAATTGCACATTCTAAAAGCATGCGTAAAATCTACACATTAAAAACAATAATAATCGAGAAATGGGCTCAATTATCATCACACCTTGAACTTTTTCTTTCAACATGAATTTTAACATCAACAAACGTGCACACGCACTAAAAAAAGGGTACAAAGCAAGAAACTAAACAAAAATAAAGGTACAACATAAAGTAAGATAAGAACAACGAAGCCATTACATTGCTAGACAAAAATTACAGAAACTGAAAGGTAGAAACACCCCGAAAGGTCAAAATATTCAATTTTTAACATGAAAAATAATGCTAACCTAAAACTTCCGTTCGCCCGTGCTGTGTCCGGTCCTCGGCGAGAGAGAGAGAGAAAGAATAGAGTACTGTAAAAAGTAACAAAATTTATCGACGGAATCGAAAGGTTTTACAAAGTTGTAATGGAATACGAGGTTTGGCGTCCGCCGTTAGTGTGGAGCAGATTATTTGCCACTGTGACTGTGACAGCTTTTTTGTGGGCTTTTACCTTTAATTTTATTCATCGATAATAATATAAAAATTTTATCAAATGGTTGGTCTTTAGTCAACCAATTAGTCAGCCAATTAGTCAACCCAAGTCTTGGATAATTCATAATTCAACAAAAGCTTAAAGCTAGTTTGTGCTACTTCTATTTAATAGTAAAACTTTATTAAGAATATTGGGAAGAATATTGGGAGTTCAATAACAGACAAATGACAATGTGTAACACCCATCATTACTCCGAAAATGACATTTGGAGTTTAATTTAAATTCTTAATAGGAAATTCAATTGGTCATTAGACTTTTACTTGTAAGAAAGTCTGGTTTATATGTTATCATAATTGTTTAGTTACTGAAAATATACACCGACATATATATGAGTTTATGCTTAGGGGTGGCTCGTGAGCGCTCCAGTCAACATCTAACTCGAGCTTGAGTTTGATCAAGCTTGAATATTTCGAATTCAAATTCAACTCAAGCTAGTAGTTTCTACACGCGAGCGGTTAATGAGTCCCTTGAATTTGAATGTAGTAAATTACCTAAAATGTCCCTTAGTAGACTTTTTGAAATGTAAGTTTTGACCCGAATTCGAGTAAAAATTCGCCGATCTCGAGCATTTGTGTTTTATATGTAAGTTATCTGAACCACAGAAATTTGTGAATGTGATCATTGGCATAAAATCGAAGGGACTGTTTAAAGGGATTAGAGTGTTCTGTTTCACATTTTACCATGTGAATTAGATGGATGAAGTTAGCAACTTACTTTCAAGTTTCAATACCTACCATGTGACTAACAATGGTAATTTTAAAATTAAGAATTAAGTGAAAACCGAAAAGCATGACCAATTCTATTAAACAAGAAAGTAAGTAAATCCACTTACGAATCATGCAAGTGAGGCCTCTGGGGCAGAAAAAACCAGCACAACAAGGTTGACTATCAGGAAAATCCTTCCGAGTTTCTAAAATCAACTTGTTCATCTTGAGGAACCCATGAAGTCAAATTACAGTTTCTGTTCGGTTTTAGGAGTGAGGCTGAGGCATCGGCTGATTTTGTATCCATAAAACTAGAAAAAATAGAACATCCTTTCAGCTGCTGTGCAAATCCTCTTCATTGCATCTGTTCAGTTGAGCAAAGATTACAAAGAAATGCAAAGAACCGAATAAGACTTGAAACTGATTCAATTTCAACCTAACTCATATACACAGCCACCAGATGTCGTTGTCCGAGAATCGGACCTCGGTTCAAAGCCTGCTGCCAGCTCAAACTTCCTCGCTAGCAGATTCAAACGCCCATTTCCGATAAAAGATTGATGTTCAGCTCCCTCACCATTATTTCTCAAACGATGGAGGGTGGTGGCGCCGCCTGGGGTTTGATTGAGGAGCCAAAAAACGCAAGCTTTTTCGGTCGATTTCTTTTTTTCTTTTTTTTTTTTCTTTTGGTCTGCAAGTGGGATGGGAGAATGATTTGCTGAGCTGAGAATGAGCTCCCATGGTGATTAGGAGAAAGAATTGGCGGGGAGAAATTGATGGCGCGAAATTTGGATGCAATTTTTTTGCCATTTTTAGAGCTGCCATTAATGATCGATGATGCAGACTCAATGATGCAGTTGAGTCGTCATGTTGTCGTCGAGTGAATGAATGTACAGAGAAAAACTTTTGAAATAGCATAACGAAGGACACTATTTACTTTTATATTACAAAATGTACCACACATTATTGCAAAATTAGTTTTAGTACTATAGAAAATTACAAAATTGAGCATGTTTGTTTATGGTAATTTTCAAAAAATTTCTTACATTTTAAAACAACTATTTTTTTTAACTCAACTCCACTATTCTCAATATTATCAATATAATTAAATAATATCAATCATTCATACACACCACATCAACCTCAATTCACTATTTATCCATTCACATTATTTTAACTAATCATCACTTCAAATCATCTATCTTCTATTTTTTTATTAAATCAGTTTTAATTATTTTATTTTAAATATTATTTTAATATACCCACTAACAACTAATCATACAATTTTTTTCAAAATTAACTAAACCAAACTAAAAAATCCAAACAAAACTAAAAATTCCTATAAACAAAATTTCAATATGTATATTTAAATAAGTTTGGGCTGACATGATTGACTTTTTTTAAAAGCTATAGCTTATATCTTAACCTTCCTTAGATAACATTTTAGAATGTCTTTTAAAATTTTCATTTCATTTGAATTATTAACTAATTTATCGTACATTTTAATGCACCATTAATTAACTTTGCAGCCTTAAACTATCAGTTATAAAGCTCAAAATTTAGTTATCAACTATAAGTTAGTTGTTCAGTTAGCTTTACCAACATAATTCAAACTTATTTCAATATATAAAACTTATAAGCTAACTAAATAAGCGATAAGTTAACTTGTGGTACTTAAACAAACACACTCATGGTATTGTCACAAATTTTGTGTAAGACAACCTAACCATTACACATGTCTTTTCATAAGTGTAGTTTGGGAAGTTGCACACTAATTAAGAATAATTTTTTTGCCAATAATAACCCTCATTAATGAAGATAGAGATGGATGTTTTAAAAAAAGATGAAGATAATATGAAAAGACGTAATATATTAATTAACTAGATGAGAATAATAATAGAAAAGTATGTACAAAAATCCAAAACGACATTTATTTTGGTTAATAGTTGATAAAGTCAAAATGACATTTAAAAAGAATAAGAGGTAGTACATATTTATATTGTAAAAATTATTTATTTTTATTTTTATCTTTTATTAAAGTATGATATTATAATTTAAAAGTATGTATATCCATAAAAAAATATAGTCATGTAATCGTCATGCATGTATACTATTGAACTATGTATAGTATTGAACTATTGTATAACTAAACAGGAAAATATACTTTATTTAAAAAATATATATCTTTTTATGAACTGTTAGTCATACTTTGAATAACTTGTAAAAATAATAGTTGACTAATTTCGAAAAACGTAACATGTTAAATTACAACAATATAATTTAAAAGGTGTGACATATTAAATTACAGTTATACATTTTTTTTTAATTATAATACATACTTATATTGTAAATATTAATATATTTTATTAGTTATGATATTCTAATTTAATAGTTTGCATGTCCATAGAAAAATATACTTATGTAATTGTCAGTCATGTATAATATTGAACTATTGTATAATTAAAAAGGGCACGTACTTTATTTGGCGAAAAAAAATAATTTTTATAAATTGTTAGTCATATTCTTAATAACTTGTAAAACTAAATTTTAACTAATTTCGAAAAAATGTAACATGTCAAATTACAACATTATAATTTAAAACTCGTGACATATTAAATTACAGTTCTACATTCTCTTATCATTACCCTATGACTAAGGCTAATTATTATACCACTTAACAATAATATCTTCTTATAATGATAGAATTATGGTTCCCCATTTCCTTTATTCTATATTCTTATTCACGAGTGTGTGGTTTGCAAACAGTCCAAAATTCCTGCACCTAAATAAATCATAAATCTTAAATTCAAAATTATGTCACATAAACACCATGATCTAGATAAATTTATTTTATTGTATTCTACGCCACACATAAGAACTTAACTAATAAAAACAATAATTTGTTAGATATGGTCCATATGGACTAAAATAAGCCAGTCAAAATATTCGGACATATAATTTAATAACTATCGTGCCTTTGGCCATTAGATATGTATGACCAAGTCTAAAGTCTTCTTGGCAGAATAAAGATTCGACCTTTTTCTTTCGTTTTTCCCCTTCAAAGATCTTACTCTCATCTCTTTTTAATCCCATTTGTTCGAAAGGCCGCCGTCACACTTGACTTCCTGAATGTCTTCAACAGCTAGTAAACCGTAAACTGTGAAATCTCTCATCGTAATTTTTGCAAATTTCGTACATTTAATGTTTTGTGGCTGTTTTTAGCATTTTTCTATTATTGTTTTCATATATATATTTGCGGTGTGACTTGGATGGGTGGTTGTTGCCGTGTGCAATACTTCTCTTTTTTAGGTAATTGCAGACTTTTAGAGCAGATTTTAGTATTGAGTTTTTGTGGGTACCACGAAGGATCAAGAACAAGTTCAAGTTCTTCCATTTTTTTGGTAATTGAATCGTTTTAGAGCAGATTTTAGTATTGGGTTTTTTTGTTGGTAAAACAAAGGATCAAGAACAAGTTCAAGTTCTTCCCAGGTTAGAAAAAAGGTAAGATCTTGAAAAGGATAAAAACCCACATGATAATTTATTTGAAAACCATTAAGATTTTTATTTATTTTTTCTTGATATGTTATGAAAGCTTGAAAAAGTTTTAAATCTTTAAATTGAGTAAGTCTTTTACATATTTGGCATCTTCACTATGATTTTCTGCTGGTAGAATTCGGCATTTGATCCGTTTTTTTTAACTTTTTTGGTTGTCTCGAAGTGAAGAATATATGGGTATCTAAATCTAATGCCTCTTGTTGTTGAAATTTAATATGATTAGAACTTTTTCTTTGTGGACAAACAAATAAAGGTGGAATTTTTATTAGCTTGGAAAAGTAGGTATGGTAGTTTCATGCTATTGTGAGCTTGGAAATTTGGAGTTAATTAGCTCTGTATTAATAGATAATCGATTCCATCTGAAGACATCTGTTTTAGCTTACTCGAAATTCTATTATACTGATTATGTGTAAAGTCCTCTCAATATTTGAATAGATTTCAAAATTTACTGAATTTGATGTTTTCAATATTATGTGTTCTTTATAATCCAGGCTAAAGCCTAAAACTTTTCTGTGGATGCTATGGAGTTAGATATATGAATTAATGATGATTCGATTTATATTTGCTGCATTTTTTGCTACATTTTCAGTGTGTGTAGACAATGAAGTGTTTCCAATTTCATATTGGAGATAAAAAAGAAGACCAAAAATCCACCACGAAGCCAAATTCGGGTCTTTCTTCATTTGCTGATCATGAAGTAAGGCAATTCGGATCTGAATTAAATTCTCAAAATGCATCAGACACAAGCTCTGAGTCAAGGGGCCGTAATCAGTTTCCCAATATGTCCGAAAGGAGCAGTAATCTCAAAGATTTTACCTTTTCCGAACTTAAACAAGCGACCAAAAACTTCAGCCGAACGGCTAAACTCGGAGAAGGGGGATTTGGATGTGTCTTTAAAGGTGTGATTAGGAGCTCTGAAGATCCATCGAAGAAAATCGACGTTGCTGTAAAACAATTGGGTAGAAGAGGATTGCAGGTAGATTTATTTATTCACTCAAAAGACCTTATGTTTTAGCTTAATAACAAAATAGCCCACTCGCATTTCTGATCTACGAATAGACGAATACCTGTTCTTGGGACCTTATTTGCCTCAATTCGCATGATTACATATGATAATATTATGTTTTAGTATTTTTTTTCATGTTTAATACAGCATTTGCTTCTGAGTTTTGCTAATAATCGACTTCACTAGCCTCTGTCAATGAAAAATTAATTTTCTTTTCGGAATTTAAATTCACACGACAGGGTCACAAAGAATGGGTGACTGAAGTTAATGTTCTGGGTATTGTCGAACATCCAAATCTCGTGAAGCTGATTGGCTACTGTGCTGAGGACGATGAAAGAGGAATACAAAGGCTTCTAATATATGAATATATGCCTAATGGCAGTGTTGAAGATCATTTATCGGTTAGATCTATTTCTACACCCCTTTCATGGGAGATGAGGCTCAAAATTGCACTAGATGCTGCTCGTGGCTTGGCCTACCTTCACGAAGAAATGGATTTTCAGGTTCTTTTTCTTTTTTATTTTAATAAAAATGTCAAACTTTTTAACCAAATGTTCCGATAATAAAGACTAATATGTGGATTATCTCGTCCAGATTATCTTTAGAGATTTCAAATCGTCCAATATTCTTCTAGACGAGCAGTGGAATGCGAAACTATCGGACTTTGGATTGGCTCGATTGGGACCTGCAGAAGGACTAACACATGTCTCGACTGCGGTAATTTTCATGACATGTCGT
>BKCP01011070.1:639976-661606 GCA_008636005.1 Striga asiatica | reverse complement strand
TTGTTTGAGCTGATGCTATTTGAAGAGTTCTACTCAGATGTTTCAATATACGTGTCTGAAAGATTTAATTATTTTCTCTTTTGCAGAAAATATATAATAATGCATGAGCCGGAAGCAGAAGCCGAGCCCTGGAGTTTTCTCAACATCGAGAATATTTTCAGTAACAACTATTATGGAGACAGCTCTCAACATGACGTGAAAATCTGCCATGAACAGTACATAACAGATACTAATTACGCATACATTGACAACGATGAGATTATTGCACGTTCTCTTCTTCAAGAAGAATTGTCTCAGTTATCGATTGCAGAAGAATCTCCTAAGCTATCACATTCGGGCGAGGAATACTTGCAAAATTCCAATATCGTCCCTAATTGGCATAATTCTTCAAATGACTATTATCTTGGTATGTTGTTCCTCGTTTAGGTTCATAGTCCATATTATAACGAGTAATGAATCCTTTGAAAATCGAAAACATTTGCAGAGCAAGAGGGTGTTCAGAATGAGAGTGATGACGAGGCTAGTTTATGCTCCAGCCCAGAGGACAGATCGTGTGACGGAGAAAATTACTATTATACCCTCGACATAACAGATGGTTCTGAACTTGATGGAGAAGTTGAAAAGAGGTTGTATCAAATGATTCCTGTTCCTGTAAGCATCGGTTTTTATTCGACAAACTCGTAAATTTTCTTGTTATGAGCTTAGCATCATATTTTTGCTTTATTAGTGTTCTTTTAGAGAGAGATAAGATTTCTGCTCATGCTAAACATAATCGTGTAGCAAATCTATCCGATTTTCTTAGTCATCTCATTATATGGCAAATTATAAGATATCTTGAATCTGATTCGATTAACTATATATACTATTTAGATGAAACTTTCGATTGACATGATATACTTTTGTTTGCTCATTTTCACAGCATATTCCAAGAATTAATGGAGACATACCCTCGATTGACGAAGCAACTTCTGACCATCAGAGGCTGCTCGATAGGTATTATTTGTGGTCCATTTTGTTGCCTGTTCAGAATTATGGTTCTGATTTTTTTTCTTGGATCTGCAAGTACTGAAGCTGAACAAAAATAAATCAAGCTGCTCAAGTTCTCAATTGCTACTCATTAAAAGGAACAGTTTATATATAAAATACTCACTTATGTCCATCCCTTTTAAACTGGCACCTTAATTTATCTTCCTGCACTTGATTATGGAGTGAAAAAGCTTTTCCTTCAAATTTTTTTTCAGGTTACAGTTATATGACTTGATAGAACACAAGGTTCAAGGAGATGGAAATTGTCAGGTTAGTTTGCCAAGTCTTTTGCCTTAGCAAGTCCATTACAATTGTGTATTATTCTTCTTCTTTTCCAAACACTGGTTTTCATAGTAAATCGCTTGCAGAAATATTTCTATAGCAAATACAGCATTGGAATACCAAACAAGGAGATGAAAAATATATTCTTGTTATAAGAAGAACAAAAAATCCATTTCAAGTCATAACTTATATAGCACATTAAATATTCTCATGTAAACACTTATTTTTCGAAAATCACTACCACTTTCTGCAGTTTCGTGCTTTATCTGACCAGTTTTATCGGACCCCCGAACACCACAAATTCGTGAGACAACAAGTTGTTCGTCAGGTGTGTTTGTAGTAGCGCAAAGCTATATCTATTTATTATTTCAACGCTATCCTATTTACTTGCAAAAATCTGACATTATTTTTTCCATTTTTTTTTTTTTTGGTTTTTTGTCAGCTGAAAGCTCATCCAGAAATATACGAGGGGTATGTTCCAATGAAATATGCCGATTATCTCAAAAGGATGTCCAAGTACAGTTCTTTATCCCATTTTTTTGTGTCTCACACATTATTATTGTTCGACTTTCTATTTTTAGCAACTTGAACTCTTGTGATCCTTACATGCTTAGTAACCAGGAGTGAGGAGTGGGGTGATCATGTCACATTGCAGGCAGCTGCCGACTCGGTATTGCTTACGTTACCTAAACCATTTTTATTATTTTCGGAAATCATAGTTGCAATTTTGGAATTAGAAATTANTTTTTTTTTTTTTTGGATAGTATGGCGCGAAGATTGTTATAGTAACCTCTTTTAAAGACACATGCTACATTGAGATTCTCCCGAAGGATCAACAGTCGAAAAGAGGTGCGCTTCATAGATTGTTATGTCAAAATTTTGCCCATTTCCTTTCGCCTCCACAACACATACTTTTATTCTACACGAATGAAATGCAAAGGGAGTGCTTGGATATAAATATATCTCAAAACGGGTTTTTTGGTTAACTATGGTTATGGTTAGTTGTTAGTGGTATTTTGAGTTTATATTAAAATAATATTTAATAATAAAATGATTAAAGTTGATTTGATGTAAACGTAGGAGAGAGATGATGTGAACTGATTAGTTAAAATTATGTGCATGGATGAATAGTGAATTAAATTTAATGTGATGTGTAAGAATGGTTGATTGATATTATTTAATTATATTGATAATATTAAAGATAGTGGGGTTGGTTTAAAGATGAGTTAGATTTTGAGTATGAATTGAGTTTATTTGTATCTAAACACGTCTTACAAAATAGTGGCAAGTAATCACATACTCAACTGCAAGTGATAAACTCGTCATTCCAATCATAATATGATTGGTGGCAAACGAAATGCATTCTCTGCCTTCAGAAATTCTATGAAGCTAACAGATGAACATAAAATTTGTGGAATCATATTCATAAATGATGTATTGACGCTTTTGTGAATACATTATTTGTGAGTAATTGTGGATGACTGCATAAACCATATCATTTCATGGCTTTCCAGCAAAATTTTCGTTCTCACTACTTTGAGATAGATACATAATCTTGTCGTCTTCCGTATCAAATCACAATAATAAGTCCATTATTCTACGCATGCTCGTGTTATGAAGGATATACAAGCCATGCCACGAAAAACTTGCATGTGTGAATGATAATCACAATTTATTGCATTCTTTGTACTTGCTAGCCGATTTCCCATGCCCGTTTTTCACTTTCGGCTTACGATATGGTTCTTATCTGCAGTCATATATTTGAGCTTTTGGGCCGAGGTGCACTACAACTCGATCTATCCCCAAGGAGGTAAAAATTGCTTCGAATCACTTCTTTTTGATCCCACATTTTACCTACAATAAAATTAATTCTCGATTCGATCAGATCTTCTCCCGAGCGATCTCAAGAGAAAGAAGAAGTGGTGGAACTTTCGAAACAAGCAATAGATGAAACCTCCAAGACCTATCGAGTAATCATATGCCCGTCTCACCCCGTCTAACTGTTCTTCGAAGTCGGAGTTTTTGAAGGGAGCTATTATTGGTCTCCACATTGACCTCTTTAAGGCTTATATTATCAATTGTATCATTATTATAATACTGGTTACAATAATATTTATTCATTTATTGTTATCTTCTAAAAATCTTGTCATTGAATAAAATAACGTTGCTTCGAGGTTGTGGGGATTATGAAAATTGCATGTTAAAAAAAAAATATTGAAATTGTGATTAGAGGATTCGGGCAGAATTTTTTTCACATAAATTCTCAAAAAGACCCCAAATCTTTCTATGTTCAACTTTTCCTACCCTAGTTACTTCTAAATTCTCAAAAAGGCCCCATCCGTTGGGCGTCGTCGCACTTCCTCCTCCACCGTTAGCGGCTGCAACAGCAACGTGGTGAACGACATGTGGCGCGGTACCCGTCTGGCAGGAATCCTAGCTCCAACGGCGACGGCGGCTGACGGCTGGCGGAGGTCCAGTCAGCAGGCCCCCGGAGATACCGCGAGCGCCGCCGAGGAGGTGGTGGAGACGGCCTCGACGGGGACGGCGTCGGACCCAGTTGCGGCGACTATTGAGGGCTCGGCCTGGCGGAGGAACCACTCTATGGTCTCGCCGTCGGAGTCGAGCCGAGCTCCCGGATCAACTCGAATACACAAACGGCGCAGAGCGCCGACATTCGGACGCGGTGACTTCGGCTGTTGACTTTTGTGTGGCGGTCCCTGGTAGAGGAGGATTCGGCGATGGCCCTTCTGGGCTTGATACCGGCCGTGGCGGGTGGCGGAGAGGAAATTCTGTGGAGAACCATCTCTTAAGGGTTAGGGTTTTTCAATTTTTTTCCCCAACTTCTTGTGAGAAAGAGGGGAACTAGTGGCCCCACTCTTAAGGAGAAAACTGAGCCTAAGGCCCACGATAGCTGAGAAAGTGGGCCACTCGAACTTTTGTCGTTATTTGACTGATATAATACTCATAATAGTTCAGTGGAGAGTGGTTAGCTCGATTTAGGTTGGTTCAGGTGAGCTCAGCTTGATTTCGATTTACACGTGGTAAGGAGATCACTCAGACAACTTGGGATGCAGGTAGAGTCAGATCAGGTAGCTCGTAGTTCAGAGAGGATCTCGGATATTCGATGAGACATCATGGTCTTTAGGTCGTGGTTGCGACCTAGGTATAGCCTGCGGTAGGAAGGTACGGAGGTCGTGGTTACGACCTTGGAACCAAAGAGTCGTGCCATGTGAGGGGAGAGAAACCTTCATGGATAGATAGAGTGCATGTCTTATCTAAAAGTCCTAAAATCTTAAAGACGTGGTAGTTATTAGGAAAGTAGACTCGCAAGATTTCTTTCTTAACAAGGATTCTCGTACAGACCAAGCTACCCTATGTATTTAAGGGTAACCAAGTTACTTTATCTTACACATTACATATGCGCATACTTTACAATTTTTCATACTCCCTCAAACAGATCCTAACTTGAGCGTCAGAGTGTTTACATCGGGACCTCTCCCTACACTTTGCAGGTCACCAGAACTTCGAGCTGGTAGGCATGCGTGGAGGTTGCGAGTACAACGGGGTTCCAGACTCATTGCGCATCAATATCACAAATAATGCAAACTTTTTTAACATTAGACTATGGCATGCAACCAATCTAAAAGTTAAAAAACTTATTATACTATGAGCGTCAACGATGTTTCCATTTAAAAGTTACGAAGAAATCGCTCCTATTTGGATGTTCGTGAGTGTTTGATTACTAAGCTTTTTGCCTTTATTGGATTGTTATTGAATGTGCATGGTTAGTTGACCTTGTTCCATGGGGTCGAAGTAGATGATTAGTCGGTTGGGCTTATTTGAGCTCCTAAGCTCGATGGTAGTTGTACCGATGCACGATGAGAATGTGACGAACTGGACGCTAAGTCGGTTGGGCTTATTCAGCTCACAGGTTGGGTGATCGTTGACTCATTGTTCCGGTGTATGATGAGAATGGGTTGAAGTGAATGATGAGTCGGTTGGGCTTATTAAGATCATGAGCCCAGTGCAAATGTCCCGGTGTGTGCCTCTCTCATAATTAAGATCACTTCTAGTGAAATGTATAGAAGTGAAAAATGCATGGTAAAATCCCTAATCATGAAAATCATAGAAGCCCATATATAACAACTAAACTCTAATAATAAGAGGAATTTGCATTCCTTACTTTAAGTTATGATATATATTGCACTTATACACCTATTATAAGTTTATTTATAAATTTACTAAATTATGCATAAAAAATTACATAAATATCTGAAATAAGAATGGTCAAGATGTAACGGTTTCTTAAGAAATTATCTAGACAAATTAAAGTAAGTATTTTAGTTAATTGAAATTAATTATTCACTTACCAAAAAAGCGGAACCAACTTAATTCTCTCAGTCACTATGCTATCTTTTCTCTCTCTGCGCAAAACCAGCACCGCCCCACGTTCACCTCTCTCAATTATAAAAAACCCTCTTCAATGGCCAAGACGAAACTACCAAATTCGGCTCGAAAAAAGCAGAAAAACGGTGCCGACGAAACACCACAAAATATAGTTTGGTATATGTGTAGTATATCATTCATAATACATTTTATGAAGAAAGGACAATCTCAATGATGTTTTTATGAACTTTATGATGGACAGACATTAGTTGAACTTATATTATGGTATATCTAACTTATATTCTGTTATATTTATGGTATATTAGTGGTACTTTCTGGTATGTTCTGGTATATTCTGATGAATATTTTAGTATTTTTTTTATTTTTTCTTTTTCCTCCTGTTTTTTATGTTTTGGCATATGTGTGGTATATTTGTTGGTATATGTGATCCTCGGAAAACAAAAATCTCCTCGGATGGTCACGAAAGCATAAGACACGCAGTAGAAAAGGTAGTGGTATATTTTCAGTAGTAGTTATGTATTTTTTTCATGAAAATGTGATATCTTCTCCAGCGGTAATCATTCATGACCCATTCACCCCCATGATGTATGAAGTTCATCATATTCGGATCCATCTGGAAATGAAATTAAANTTTTCTGTTAATGAAGATCGTGTTTTCAGAAAAACCTCGTCGCCGGCGTGTTTCCTTTTTCTTTTCCGTCTGTTTCAACTGAATTAATATCTTTTCTATCTTGAATCCTGAAATTGTGCGCTACAAATATGGAATGGTTGTTCACCTTACCCGTAACTGTTTTTAGGCATGAATATAATTACTTTTTATCTCTTAGGTATATACACAAATTTATTGGCTTGAATGGTAATGTTGCAATTACTTAAAAAACGGTAAGCATACATAAAAATTTCCCTAATAATAACCGGGTAGCCCAAAGTCGAAACAATTGGGTTTATGGACTAAGGAGTCTCATGCTGAAAACTAGATGTGACCCGCGATGGGCCCATTAGCTTCTGATTTATCAAGATTATTTATATGACCCATTATTAATCTTGAGGTGAATGGGCTTTATGGGAACATGCAAGTAAATGAGTTGGTTGTGCACAATTTTTGTGTTCGCCAAATATATATATAGCAGGTTCAGTTGTTCGTTTGAAAATTATAAAAACTAATAAAGAAATAAATGACCGATCATGAACTTAGCTTATTATAATGAATGTTTTTTATTATAACAAATTTGCATTATTACATTAATTTTATGTTTTTGTATAAAGAAAAAGAAAAATTGTAAAGACCTCATAAATCATAGTATGAATTATGAAAACCAGACAGTTCATCGTATATACACACATTATGTTAAAATTTCAAAAGTCAAACAAAGCTTCTGTTTATTTTAAGATGAAGAGACATATGACCAACAATTTTAACTGGCTATTTATTTTTATTTTTTATCTTAAGTTTTCATACATCTAAATTGATTTGACTTTTATCAGTTTTGAATTGCGAAAGGAGACTTGATAAGATTGTCAAAATATTCCAGAATAACTTTATTTTTTTTTTCCCAACAAATGATTGTATGAAAAATGTGATATATTTTTTTTTATATTATCTTTTAAAGTATACCATTTTTTAATTTGGAAAAATGTATGTATTAAAATATTCAAAAAAGTACGATTGATTAATCGTTCAATTATAAGAATTAGCACATTAGGTTAGCAAATAAAGAATTTATTTTCCTTTCATTTCTGAACACATTTTTTATATGTACTTTAAGGTCACAAAAATTTAATAAAATCCCAAAACATCAATTTATTCCAAGTTGCTATCACAGACATCCTTTTTCTTGATAAACCTCTCTACAATTTCATTGGATTTCAAGTCCTGAAAGAGGGAACAGGTAACTGCAATTTTTCAAAAATTCTGGTGACAAAAGTCCAATTAGAATTTAATACAAACCATAAAAAATTTATCGTTGTATGTCTATTTTTTATTTCACATTCACATCAGTTTGTCCAATTTGACTTAGCAAGTACTCATAATAATAAATAAGTAATGTCATGTATGCCTGCAAACAAGCCTAACATTGCCCTTAAGGAATTAAATTCGATTTTATTTTACTACTGCTCGATTCCGAGTTTGTCAAGTGAAATAATTTTTTACTCTTCGAATCGACAAAAATAAATAAATAAATAAATAACACAAACATTAGAAATCAACTCAAATTTCCTCTAATTTAACTAGAAATTTCAACAAAAAATATTCGGTCAGAGTATTTGGATAATTTTTTTAGGCATATTCAAGCAACTCGTCGATCACTCTTACAAACTATAGATTCGAACTCGACTCAAGCTGGAATTTAAAGAGCTCGAGTTCGTGGTGCGAGCCATTTTCATAATTTTATTTATTATTTCCTTTTTTTATTCAATTTTCCAATATGAGTGTCTGGCCCAGATTGGACTAAACAAGTCCGTACAATCAAAGTAGGGTTGCGTGCGATGCTTATTTGACAAAAAAGAAAAAAGTTGGTAGATCATTATATTTAATCTAAATAAAATTCATGAAGCTTTAAATGAAAACTAATTAGTGGAGAATTTAAAATAAAAATTTAAAAAACTCAAGAAAAAATAAATTGAAAGGACAAAAAGAGCATATGGCCCAGCCTCTCATGGACGATTTGAAAAAAATGTGACCACAAACATTTTTACGCATGGATGTATAAAGTACCAACCTCTCCACTAAGCCAAAAGAAAAAAAGAAAAAAAAAGGGAATTAAATAAAATAATTTCATTAATTAGATACATTATTATAATATAACAAACATATGGGTGCCCTTTTTGTCATTTCGCTCTAGATGTCATATTTCATCATATAATTGATTGGGTATGCAAGTCAAGGCACTACTACCCTACATTGAATGATATTATAAGGATACATTTCATTCATATGTAGGTCACAAATTTGATACACAAATTATTGAGTAACTTAGCTAGGTGGTATTTATCCCATCATGTATTGTACCTTTTTTATGTTTTAGCATGATTTTTTTTTTAATAAAAAGTATGTATATTTATGAAAAAATTTGCAGTCATAACGAGAATTAGATCGGTGTAGTTTTCTCAATTAGATTCAGCAATCAAATTAGTTGTTTTATTCAGAGGTGTCAAAGTAGATGCCTAACTATATCATGTGCAATATAAATTAATTATTAATCCTCAAATGGTCCAACTAGGAAAGCATGCCCTAGTGGGCTAGTGGCTTTGCACCTCATAAACTGTATAGTACAGAGAATTTCCAATTAGTTTAAGGATTAGATTCCTTAATTGCACTTTTACCACAAAAATACATATTTATTTTATAGAATATATATAACATTTTTTTTTACTTTTTTTTAGTATATAATATTTTCAATTTGAAACTACTTATATTGATAAAATACGATACATATAACTGTTCCGTTTGTCTAACAATGACTTTACGAAAATAATAATAAATATTCATGTTTCAAGTATGAATATGAGCCCCTTTTTCTGATTCTTCCCTATATGTATCCCACTACCAATTCAAGAATCCACTACATAGAAATTTTCTTTGTGCTTCATGATTTTTTTTAATTTCAAAACTAGGGACAATCTTGATTCAACCATACCTAATATTGAGCTGGAACAATATTTTCTTTTAGGTGTATACCTTTTTGAGCTTATGCTAGAAGATGCTTGGAAAAATAAATTTTATGGCTTTATATCATGAGCTGGTAATAATGTGGCTATGATGAAGTGATTTTCAGCATTATTGGGGCTCATATGGTGGGAATATACAGCAAATGGTTCGACTTTCAAAAGTGGAAAATGTGAATACGAATCTTAATTTTTTTGGAAAGATCGGGTGGACTTTGTGGATACAGCTGACCTGCTACAAAAATAATTCATGAAATAATAATAATAATAGAAATTTGTTGGGTTAGAGTTTATGAAAAGTGATTTTAGATTATATTTGTTATGGAATTTTTTGTAATTGGAAGAAATGGGGGATTTTCTAAGAAAAAAGTGGACAATCGAATATATTTTCATTTGAAAGTGTGATTGGATATGGATTTAATTAGTTTTTTATTGGTTTTTTTATTAATTATAGTTAATTTTGAAAAAAGTGACATTGTTAGTTGTTAGTAGACGTTTATGTTTAAATTAAAATAATATTTAAAATAAAATAATTAAAGATAGAAAAATGATATGAAGTGATATTTAGTTAAAATCATGTCAATAGATGAATAGTGAAGTACATTTGATGTGATGTGTTGATTGATATTATTTAATTACATTGATAATATGATGATAGTGAAATTGAGTTAAAATTTTTAGAAAAATTTGAATTTTGATTGTTTTTCACACTCTGAACGTTTTACTACTATATCTTCCAAGGTCTCTATCCTCCCCTTTTACTCTAAACCCTTAAATTTCAATTATTTTATGGACTACGAACTTCCCATTTTTTATTTTGGATGTAAAATATAATTTTCAATTAAACCATATATATGAAATATTGCCAATAAAAAAATGGTAAACACGCTCTCTTCATTTTTCAAATTTCATGTCATTTTTCAAATTTCATGTACATTTATGAGGGTTAACAAAACAATAGTGTTATATAGACTCCAAACATTAGAGTGTCTAACAAAATAATAGCGTTATATAGATTCCAAACATTGAATATTTCGGGATAAAATAATTAAAAACTAGTATAATCCTTCTAAACTCAACTATAATGAAAAAAGGGACAATTTTTAATAAATAATTTTTCATTTTAATAAATATTTTTCAAATATTTTGATATTAAATACCATATTTAATAAATAAAAAAATAGCTTTTGAAGTATTTTAAATAAATATATTTCATTCTATCTAACGAGGCAAAATATCCATGGTGGAAAATCATGATAAATGAATAGAATAATCTTAAATGTTATTTTGCAAAATCAGGATAAATGGATAGAATAATCTTAAATGTTATTCTATAATGGATCCAAACCTTCGAACTGTACAGCATTCTAATTAGAAAATAACACAACATTTTTTAAGTTGTATTTAGTATTAATTGATTAAACCTTCAAATTGTCTATTATTCTGATTAGATACATGTATTCCAAATTTTAATTGGAAAGCCTTCAATCAAAATGTACTAGTAATTATCTTGTGCACATGCACAGATATACATAAAATATTATAAATAATATGTGCGAATTTAATATTAAAATTTTAGATAATAATCATTAGTAAAAATAAAATAATATTATAAATTATTTGAGTACATGATATGAATCACTATGTTGATTGAAAAAAGTTTGTGGGTAATGTAATTTTTATAATTTGGAGGGACCATGGTTAAAATATTTAGCTGAAATAATAATAATAATTATAATAATAATAATAATAATATATTATTATTAAATATATAATTATATAATTTTGAGTGACCATGACCAATTAATTAGCTGAAAAATATTAAATTTATTATAACAATTGCTTATATAATTTTAAGAACTTTTACTATGACATGAAAAAATTAATTTATTTAAAAAAAAATCGCTTAATCATATAAAAAACCTATAATATTGATTTTAGTGTAAAATATAATTTTATGTAACTTTCATATATAATATAAATAACAATTACATAATAAAAAATAAATTAAATATTAAAAAAAAAAACATTATTAATCAGTTCATACATCTCACCCAATCTTATTATCAACTAAGTTTATATCACATCAATTATAAATATTATAATTTTTATATTTCATATCTATTAATAATCTCAAATTTATCCGCTTTTTCAAAATTTATCGTTTTTATTTCACATTTTCATCTCATTTTTTAGATGATATATATATATATATATATAATTGTTTAAAATAAATCTTATATCCAATGAGATTAGAGAGAGAGAGAGAGGGGGGAGGGGATAATACAACTTTTTTGCCTTCTACAAATTGAAGTGTTAGGTTCCCTTCATAATCAAAACCAAAATTAGTTCCAAATTTGTGGTTAAGTACATATAATGTTTGTTGATATGAGTTAAACCACAAGGCCCTTTACACCTAACCCCAAATACTTTTTTCCCATCACATAATTATCACCCAAAACCTGTATTATTGGACTTTAATTGTCCTCACATTCCTTCATTTCTATTACAATTTGAACTGGTTTTAATCTGAATTTCATTTGCGTTATATTGCAAATTTAAGTGATCAAGTAAATAAACATTATTACATTGATACAAAATTTCAAATTTGTTGTTTGTGGATATTACTGGGATTGATAATTGATAAATATTTGAATAAAGAGAAGTCCAATTGGCTTTATATTGTCGCACATATAGACACAGTTCTTGAATTATTACGAATGCTGTTGAGATTATTAAATCACATCTAGAAATAAACTAGTTTTCTGTTCTGATATTTTTTTAACTGATACTGTGATTCAATCTGTTTTTTATTTCTTTGATTTTTTTTTTGTTTAGATTATTTTTTTTCTTCTCAGTATTATCAATAAAATTAAATAATTAATGTTAATTATTGTTACATTTTTTTTTATATTATTCACACACTCATATATTTTTAACCATTAATCATTTTATTGTTTTATTATTGTTATGTCTATTCAACTTCAAATATTATAGTATGTATCATATTCATTTAAAAAAATATTTCACTCTTTCAATATTTTTTTCTACACGTTGAGGCAATTTTTCATTAGGCGGGTCGATTGACTATACTTTTTACATGAAATACAATATTTTTATTTATATTGTATTTAAAATATGATATTTAAATGGAAAAAAATATACATATATAATCATCACATAAAAGCAATAAACGAGCTGAACCGTACCCCAACTCGTAATACTCTAAATCGAGCTCGTGAAATTAGGATGCTTGGATACAAAACTTATCCAAAAAATCCAAACATTTATAACTCAACCACTTTTTTTAACTCAACTTTAAGTTATTCCAACTATCATTAATATTATTAATATAATTAAATAATATCAATCAATCATTCTTACACATCACATCAACCTTAATTCACTATTCATCCACTCACATAATTTTAACTAACCATCATTTCAAATCATCTCTCTCATACTTTTACATCAAATCAACTTTACTTATTTTATTTAAAATATTATTTTAATATACTCACTAACAACTAACCATACCACATTTTTCAAAATTAACCAAACCAAACCAAACCAAAAAAATTCAAACAAATCCAAAAAATTTTATATCCAAACATAAGGAGTTGAATTGAGTCTAGCCCAGTTCACCAACCCATTTTTTTTTTTAGTCCCACCTTTAAAGTCATCTAATCAAACGGTCATTAGATTTTCANCTCCAGGCCACTATAACTATAATTACCGATTTATTCACTTTTCCAGATGAATTTGAATATTTTAATATGATTTTAGTTCCTTGATTTTCCACACCTCCTTCTTTTTGTATAATTTGAACAAATTATTTAATTTAAGCTTGAAATTATTAGCTTGTTTTGAATTTTCATATGCTTAATTAAGAAGATTTCCCATACCTAGTTGTTATAATTGATCGATTGTCAATTGAAATGTAAACGAGTCAAACCAAGTTCGATCTTCTAATACTCAAGTTCGGACTCGAATTTATTGATTGAATTGAGCCGAACTCGATTCGTTAATTAAACGAGCCAATAATTAAGTTCCAACTTATTTCTCCACGCTATATAAGCTCCGAACAATCATGGACTTCATATGGAGATGATATAGCTGATTAGGACATGCAATAATGTAACATGGTCAATTAAATTCACATCAATGGAAATTATATATTTTGTTTAGCTGCACTCTGTACAATTCACCAATTACCACGTGGATTTTCAAAGAATCGCTGGAAAAAAAAAGGTCGGATTTAAAGCTGAATTAAGCATTTGTTTATTTGCCACAAAAAAGCCTATATATGTAAAGCAGCTGACTCGTGGAACCCAATTTTTTACTTTGCAAAAATCTAAAAAATGGCGTGCCCAAAGTTTATTTTATCTTGTTATTCAATACAAGTTTATTTAATTCTTGATGATATGGTCCGAGATGAGCGACTCCGGTCTTTCAAAGGGTTCTTCACGATGACAGCGTAAATGCGTTTAATTCGGTCCGGTCCAAGTTTGAGTGTTCGTCGGTACCTGCAAATACGTCGGAATTGCTCCGGCGCAAGACCCTCCGACGCCCAAGTCAATATTTCGGAATAAGAGAATAATGTGTGTAATAAATGTAACAGTGATTGTAATAAATGATGCCTTACCTTTTGCTTTGGGATTCAATGTATATATAGTATTTAACTGTACAGATTACCTCCTTGCTCGATGTCAATGCATATGGGTCGACTTCCGGGTCTAAGCTCGACCACCTGCGTGGGTCGACGTCCCTTTGGCCTTTGGTCTATGTTCGACAGATCCATGTTCGACCGCTCCTATGTTTGACCGGTCCATGTTCAACCTATGGAACCTTTTGGTCTTACTCGACCGGTCCATGTTCGACCGCTCCTTTGTTCGACCCATTCACGGGTCTTTATCCCGTTAGACCAAGTAAGTATCATAATCCCTATCAACTACTCCCCCTATTTACGAGTGTACGAAATGGAATTCGTGTAGTCGTAAATATCAATGCTCGGGCCTCGTTGTCGTTATTGTGAAAATATCGGATACACTCATAATTCGTTCGGTATTATGCTCGGTTGCTTTATCGGTTAGAGAGCCAAGATTTGAAATTTGAACACCTTTTTGACCAATGTCTTCTTTCAAGACCATGTGTTCCACCTACCAAATCAACTACCAAAAATTATGTGGCTTATGTTTATTCTCCTCCTTTCTAGGGTTTCTCATCCTCCTACAAATATCTCCCCTATCTATTTGCCACAAGATTTTCTTTTCCCCTAAATTTCTAATTGACGGCACAAGAGGCACCCGACTTCACCCGGTCAGTCCCGTCGGTTTCACGGTCTCTCTCTCGCCGCGTCGACTTCCTCCCATCGACCCCGTCAATTTTTCGGCCCTTCTCGCGCCGTGCCGGCTTCGCTCCGTCGGTCCCGTCGATTTTCCGGTCCTCATCTTGCTCTGCCGATTTCACCTCGTCAATCCCCTCGACTCTCCGATTATGGGTAAGTTCTCTTACATTTCTCTATCTCTTGGTTGTCGCGTGTTGTAGTCCTTTTATGTTCGGTTTCTTAGCTAGTTTTCCGAGTTTGAGCCAAGGTTAGAGTTCATCGGGTCCTTATGTAGGCTACGTTTCGTACCCTTGTGTAGATATGCCTCCCAATCCTCCTCCTAAGGCCGATGCCTTTCATTTAGTCGATGAGGTCGAGGGCGTGTTCACGTGGGATGAACTCCAACGGTTTGGAGACTCATTGCACGGTGTCCCTTTCGATCTTGCGGATGTCCCCTCCTTTACCGACGTGCCTGACTCGATTTCCGGTCACGACGCTTCTCTCTTGACCGGCTCGGGGAAACCCGCCTCTCCTTCGCGTGGCTTGGGGAGCCGCGCCTCTCCTTCGGCCCACTCAAGTGGACATGCTATCCACCCTATTGGCTCGGGTAATTATGCTTCCTCTTCGACTGACTCGGGTGAGTTTATTGATCCCGAGAGTGGACCTAGCATTTTTTCCCGTATGTCTTCCGGTGACATCGCAGAATTCAAGGAGCTCTGTGAGTTGCCTACCGGTTGGGAGTTTGTGAAACCGGCTCCTTCGGATAGGTCGCCCTCCGAATGTTACACATTTTTTAAGGACCAAGTTGGTGTTGGCCTCCGATTCTCCGGTCTTGATCCTCTTTTGAGCCTATGCCGGATGTTTAATTTTCCATTAAACCAACTTCCCCCTAACGCTATTCGGACCATGATAGCCTTTGCCATTTTGTGCTAGCACCGGCTGGGGCGATTGGATCCCGACTTTTACTTCTATTGCTATGACTTAAGGTTTCAGAAGTCGGGTAGAACGGGGCGTCATTATACGCTTTTCCGTAACGGGGCCGAGTTTATCTTGGAACTTCCCTCTAATATCCCCTCATGGAAGACGAGGTTCTGTTTTGTCCGGCCTCCATCTAAGGCCTTCTATTTTGAGCCGGAGTGGCTACACCAGCGTCGTGCCCCTCCCCGTAGACCTAAGAAAAATTCCCCTTGGAGATCCGTTGTTCAGGATTGGAATAAGGAGCCTATCGCCATAGTACCCCTTACCTCCTCAGTCGCCCTTCGTCATTATGCCAGTTTGACCACCGAGGAGTCGTCTCACTCCGGTTCCATAGGTACCAATTATTTGCTCTTCCTCACTCGTATTTGCATTGTTGTTATTGCTTTTTATCCGTCTTGTGTGTATGTTGGTGCAAGTCACATGGATCGATTATGCCATTTAGAAAACTTATAACCTTGAGAGGTGGTTACTCATGGGTCGATCCTGTCACATGGGCCGATCGACCCTCGTAGGTCGACTCCATTACTTGGGTCGATTGTCGACTACTCGTGGCCAGTATTGTGCCCGTACCGGTCGAGCGCGTGATTACCCGCTCCTCGAGAGTGGGTCGAGCGTTATGTGTTTGGGTCGACCACTTGTGGGTCGAACCATTCGTGTCAACCACGTTGCGCGTTTGGGTCGACCACTCGTGGGTCGAGTCGGTCGTGTCGACCGCGTTGTGCATTTGGGTCGACCACTCGTGGGTCGAGCCGGTCGTGTCGACCGCGTTGGGCGTTTGGGTCGACCACTCGTGGGCCGAACCGGTCGTGTCGACCGCATTGGGCGTTTAGCTCGACCACTCGTGGGTCGAACCAGTCGTGTCGACCGCGTTGGGCGTTTGGGTCAACCACTCGTGGGTCAAACCGGTCTTGTCGACCGTGTTGGGCGTTTGGGTCGACCACTCGTGGGTCGAATCGGTCGTGTCGACCGTGGGTTGCGTTGGCCGCGAGTCATGTCGCATGTTAGCTATTCATGAGCCACATCTATTCTTTTATGTTTGTGACCCATTTCTACTTGTTGTTTTCAGACGATATCATCAAGCAAAGCGCGACGCAAAAGAAACAAGCAAAGGCCAAGAAGGCGCGCGACGAAGGGCCCAACAATCAAGATCGGGCGGACCGACCCTCGGTGCGTACCCAGAGTCAGAGCCAGTCTGCCTCTCATAGGACTGGGTCTCAGTCGACCCATCCCGCTGCCAACCCTCCTTCGCGGGCCGACGCGCACGCTACCTCCGGTCGGGCCGACGCGCACGCTTTCTCCGGTCGTACTGTTTCGACCCCAGACCGCTCGAGCCGTCAGGTGGTCGGTTCCATCCTCTCTCCGAGCGTCGGGCGGTCTGGTCCGACTCACCCTACTCCTAACTGTAAAGGAGTTGATTCCCGTAAGCGCGTCGACCCTCCGACTTTGCTGATAGCGTGGCTTCTCCTCCCGACTTTGGGAAAGACGCCGACCCTACCATTCTTGCCAAGTATCTCTGCTCAGTTATGCCTTATTCTGAGAATCGGCGTTTTGAGGGTAGACCCCGAGAATGGGATCGTACGGCAGTTCATAAACTTGCCGAGGTATGACTGTTATTTCTTTAAGTCTACCAAGTTTTTTATTTTATCTGATCGATGACAATGACGACGATATTCCCTTCTTATGCTTGCAGTTTCTTGGAGCTGCGAGCTCTTTGCTTTTTGACGAGGTGGATGGGCGTGCTGGTGCTGACCCAAGGGAAGTTGATCAGCTGAAGAAACAGCTCGGGAAAGCGCAGTCCACCGGCGGCGCCCTTAAGAGTCAGCTGGCCGCGACCCTCAAGGGCAAGGAGACTGTGGAGCAAAAGTGCGTCGCCCTCGAGAAGACGCTGACTGAGCGCGAGAAGAAGCTCAAGGAGAAGCATCAGGAGCTCAAGGAGAAGTTGGCCGATCTGTCTAGGCAAATGGAGGAGGCCAACGCTCGTCATGCTGCCTCTGCCGAGTCCCTTCGCGAAAAGGGGTTCAGGGGGTTCTTACGCTCTGATGGGGGTCGCCGTCTCCTGATTGCTTATCGAGATGAGCTGCTTAGCTTGTACCGTAATTCCGTTCCCTTCCTCCACATACTTGTTCCTGCGACGAAGCAGTACTTGAACCTCGCCATCGAGCGCACCTAGCAGCAAGCCGCCAACCAGGGTTTCAAGGGGGCTTTTGACGAATAAATTCAATTATTTCGGATAAATTGAAAGACCTAATTCTAACCCTAATTTCAAAAACCCTAAGCCCAACAACAACCAACCAATACACAATTAACAATTTACAACAAAATTCCAATCTCCAATTCAATATATACACATATTCGATAAACAATTAACAATTGACAATGTTCAAACAACACCACATTCAAACATACCCAAACAATTCCCAATCTCCAAACAACTCCAAACAATATAAAAAGTTGAGATAAGCCAATATACCTTATGCGAATGAATTAACCGAAAATGAAACTCGTGTCGTTGTTGTCGATTTGCGTCGGGTAGGATTGGATCGTTTTTTTTTTTTTCCACCGAAAATGAGTCGCAGAAGGGAAAGAAAAAAATTCGCCGAAGAGAGAAACGAGATGCGCAAATGAGGGAGAAGAGAGATTTTTTTTTATATTTTATTGTAAAACGTATTCTCAGAATACGTTTTACTTTGAATTATTTGTAAAACGTATTCGTATAAAACGTTTCTATTTTTTAATTTTTTTTATTGGTAAATTCAAATTTATAAACGTATTTTGAAAATACGTTTTATAATTACTATTTTTAATTCTATTCCACTATTAAACGAAAATATTTTTTTTATTTTTAAAAAATATTAGTAAAACGTATTACGAGAATACGTTTTTCTAATAAATTTTTATTAGAAAAACGTATTCTAAGAATACTTGCTTTTGATTTTTTTCCACTTCTTTTTTTTTTTTGTTTTTGTCCACTTATTTTTTTTTGTTTTTTAAAAAATAAATCACCCTGTGAGGTTTTGATCCTTACTTTTCTTTCTTGAGGGATATTGGTCGTATTCTCGAATGATTAAAACTTGCCTTGAGTTTATTTGAAAAGAATCGGTTAGAGTTTGAAATTGCGAAAATGATTGAGACGTTTTGTTTGTTAGCTCGTTTTGCCTTGTTCTCTGGTTCAAAAAAATGATATTCCCTAGTAACCCGTTTGACCCTTGAGCCGTTTCTTCTCAGCCGTACATATAATGTATTTTGTTGATTGATATGCGTGATGATTGGTAAGAACGGAGTCATTGTTGAATGAGGTGAAACTCGACTTGCATTTTATGCTTGACAATTAAAAAAAAAATACATGAGAGATCGCAAGACGAATCGATTGGATTCTACTCTGCTTACTTGTTATTTATTTTAACGAGTAATGAGTATTGGGAAACCACCTTAGGACACTTGGATGACCTCCAATGTTTAAACCTAAGGAATATTGTCCTTACGATTCGAGCTTGTTCGGAAATAGTAACTCTCTAAATAAAAAATAAAAAAATAATAATAAAAAAAAATGTGTAATAAGTCAAGCACTATTGGAGCATTTATGTGTTGTTTGTGGACATTGGTGGATGGTATGTATGCTATCTTGTTGACTTTGGTCGAGTGGCGGACATTCGAGTATTTTATTACTCGAGAACATTGATTGTTTATTTGAGCTTCTTGTCCATATATATATATCCTTACCTTAACTACATCCCACATTACAACCCGAGAAGTCCTCTTGATTCAAAAGTTTTTGAGCTTTGATTGATTACGAGTAATTTAGACGATTGGCAAGCTTATGTTGAAACGTGAATATCGACCAATTTTGAGCGAACCCATCACATATTCATATAAGAAAATGAGTGAGGCATATATAATGATCTATGTGTTGAGAGTTTGTCATTTTATGGCCAAGTCGATATTTGAGGCATATGGTAGTACGGTAGTTGGAATTCGACCCGATTGAGTTAAACATTTTGAGGCATGTCTTATGTGATACCGTACCCATGTTCGTGGTTTGTTTTCTTTCTCTTTGTTCGGGACGAACAAAAAAAAAGGAAGTGAAATCTATCTATATAATATAAATCGGATTTGAAAAAAAAAAAGGAAATAAAATTTCATAATTAATTAATTTAAATTGATGTTATCCGATTTATATCAACTCCCTTCCAAAAAAAAAGGAAATATCCGATTCCTACCAAATCGATTAAAAAAAAAGGATTATGATATACGTCCAAATAAATTACAATTGAAATGTAGGCGGGATTATGAAAAAAAAATAAAAAAAACTTTACCGAATGTTTGAAAAAAAAAATCGGATTAAAAAAAATTAAAAGGAAAAAATTCAAAACGTGAAATTAAAATTAAAAACGTGAATTAAAATTAAAAAAATTAAAAATACAAAATTTACCAAATCTCAACCCATCAAAAAAAAAGGAAAATCGAGTGAAATTAAACGTGAAAAAAAAGGAAAAGCGAGTGAATTAAAAATGTACCAAATCGGATTTTAAAAAAATGGTAACAAATCTCATCTCATCCTAAAGAAAAGGAATTATAACAAATTTAACAAAAAAACAACCAAATCTTATCCTAAAATAAAACAATCCGATTTCCATAAATCACATCCAAAATCAAATTAAGTTAGGCGGGATAAATGAAAAAAATTCAAAAAGAGTTTCCAAAACAGGTAATTTTCGAAAAATTTGAGAGGGAAAAAATGATGTTTAAGCGGGAAATGAAATATTTATTCAAACATTATTCAAACATTTTTCCTTCTCCGTATTATATAGTAATAGATGTTTAGATATTTTAAATCATAAAATAGGGTAGCATTAAATGCCCTTAAAATTATGGGTTTTGTTGAATTCACGCATCCAAATTTACGTGTAGTTTTGAAATGAAAATTTGAAATTTAAAATCTCTTCTCATTTTAGTTATAAAAAGATAGGGCTGCATTCAACACTTAAAACCAATTTAAAAATTATTCCTTAAATGAAGGAATTCATAGATAATTGTTATCTTTACTCAATTACATGATTATTTTCAATATAAAAAGAGACATATTACACATTAGTGAATCATATATTACCTAATTCAATATTTCAATATTAAGGAATAAATCCATAGTATTATGTAAATCCGTATCTCATATTATTATATCATTAAGAATATATTATAGTTATATTATCAAATCATAAAAAGATATTAAATCCATATTGTAAAAAAAATAATTCTTATAATTTATAACAATTCTACTACACTATTTAACAATATTTTTTTACTATATAATAAAATAATAATTAAATATAATATAGTGAACAACAATAAGTAAAACTGTTACTTTCTCTTATATCAAGGGATAAATTTATATGCTAAAATTAAATTTTTATTAGTATAAATGTTTTAGTGAGATAATATATTAGTTATTTTACAAGCTAGCCTTAACATGCTCATATTTAATGTTCTCGCTAAAAAAAAAACGCTGGTTAAAAGATGTGGAAAGCAACTTATAATAATTTTTTAGACTTAACGTTGATTAAAAGAGGTAGAAAATAAATAACAATTCTATTATTTTTTAGACTTAAACGGATAAGAGTGTGAAGATAATTCATTTAATACGTACTAGTTACTTGTAATAACGAACAATTAAAGATTGCAAGTCCAATATATAAATTTGGTGGGCTACTCCTTCTATTGTCAATTGGTTTTAGAATGGAACACCATTTGAACTTGTATGTTGAGTTTAACGGAGAACTGAATTTTGAGTTGTCGGTCCAACATGGATGAATAAATTAAAAGTAAATATTATTCATTCCATTCAAAAATAATTAACTCTAGTGAAGTTGTTAGATTCCTGAAAAAAAGATAATAATCAAATACAAAACACGATATCAAGTGCCCGATTAAATTTATTTACATATATGTAT
>BKCP01011070.1:620770-638918 GCA_008636005.1 Striga asiatica | reverse complement strand
AAAAAAAAAAAAACAAAAAAAAAAAAAACAAAGTGAAAGAGACAATGGGCTTTCCATTTACTGTATTATAATCGAGAAAAAAAAAATGGTGGGTTGAATATTTTTTGGAATAAAATAAAATGGCTGAACAAGATTGTGAGGATATAAAGTCCACGACGGAGCAGTGGAGATGGTCTGAAGCTCAAAGCCTCGAGCTTGTCGCGTCAGCTCAAACGGCCGGTAAAGCCCACTTTCACGGCGGCACTGAAGCAGCTCCGGCGGCGATGGAGACCTCCAGAGCTGATGGAAAAGACGGCGGCGGCGGAAAGGAGAAGCCCGTCTCGGCGGTGGGGTTCGGCGAGCTCTTCCGGTTCGCGGACGGGATGGATTACCTGCTGATGGCGGTCGGCACGGCCGGCGCGGTGGTCCACGGCAGCTCTCTGCCCCTGTTCCTTAGGTTTTTCGCCGATCTTGTAAATTCGTTCGGGTCCAACGCGGACAATGTCGATAAAATGTCGCAACAAGTTATGAAGGTATGTTTTCTTTCTTAATTTTCTGTTAAAAAAAAGAAAAAATTAAGGATGCGTTGGATTTGATTTGCCAATGTTATTGTTTTTGTAGTACGCAATGTACTTTCTGGTCGTGGGAGCTGCGATATGGGCATCTTCATGGGCAGGTAGAATAAAAATTTGATCTTTATTTGGATTCTTGATTTTTTTTTTCTTTGATTTTGTTGGGGTTTTTTTTTCAAGCAAAGACTTTTGATTTGAATTGGGTGCAGAGATATCGTGCTGGATGTGGACCGGAGAGCGACAATCGACGAAAATGAGGATTAAGTATTTAGAAGCTGCCTTAAACCAAGACATTCAATACTTCGACACAGAGGTCAGAACATCTGATGTGGTTTTTGCCATCAACACTGATGCTATTATGGTCCAGGATGCAATTAGTGAAAAGGTAAAGGATTAAATAAGAAAGGTTGAAAAAAAAAACCAAATTGGAATTTTACTTGATTGGAGTGTAGTTTTGAATCGAAATTGAGTTTTTTGCTATTGTTTGATTCTTGATTGAGCCCTTTTCTTGTTTTCTTTAGTTGGGAAATTTCTTGCACTACATGGCAACATGTGTATCTGGATTTGTGGTGGGTTTTACTGCAGTTTGGCAATTGTCCTTAGTAACTCTTGCTGTGGTTCCGTTAATAGCCGTAATCGGCGGCATTCACACGGTCACATTAGCCAAGCTTTCGAGCAAAAGCCAAGAAGCTCTTTCACAAGCAGGAAATATTGCAGAACAAGTGAGAAAAAAAAGTGTTTAATTAATTTCTCCTATACAAAACATAATGATCTTTAGTTTATAATTTCTTTCTTGATGAATCTTGAATTCGATATTGAATTACACAGACAATAGCCCAAATTCGAACGGTTTTAGCATTCGTGGGGGAGTCGAGGGCACTGCAGTCCTACTCTTCAGCCCTGAAAATTGCCCAAAAAATTGGGTACAAAATTGGATTTGCCAAAGGTTTGGGGCTTGGAGCCACCTATTTTACGGTTTTTTGCTGTTACGCGCTTCTTCTCTGGTATGGTGGGTACTTAGTTCGACATAATTACACGAATGGCGGCCTTGCAATAGCTACAATGTTTGCAGTCATGATCGGCGGGCTGTAAGTACATATATGGATTATGGATAATTAATTAATGTTAATAATCTTGGCCTTTAAATAATGTTAATCTTGTTTGGATGCATGAATAGTTCACTTGGGCAATCTGCTCCGAGTATGGCCGCATTCGCAAAGGCACGAGTGGCAGCTGCTAAAATTTATCGAGTTATCGATCACAAGCCGAGTGTCGAGAGAAATAACGAGTCGGGTTTGGAGTTGGAGTCTTTAAACGGACAATTAGCACTTAAAAATGTGGACTTTTGCTACCCCTCGAGGCCCGAGACTCGAATATTGAACGATTTTTCTCTCACTGTCCCGGCTGGCAAGACGATAGCTCTTGTCGGAAGTAGCGGCTCAGGGAAAAGTACGGTTGTATCCCTCATCGAGAGATTTTACGATCCCACTTCAGGTGATTAATTGGTCCTTTAACATTTTTATATTTCATATTGGATATTAATTTTCTTGATTATGAAATCCAAATGTTAATAACTTTGACAGGCCAAGTACTGCTAGATGGTCATGACATAAAGACATTAAAGTTGAGGTGGTTGAGGCAGCAAATCGGGCTTGTTAGCCAAGAGCCCGCATTATTCGCCACGACCATTAAAGAGAACATACTCTTGGGAAGGCCGGATTCGAGTTTGGTCGAAATCGAAGAGGCCGCTCGAGTAGCTAATGCACATTCATTCATTGTCAAGCTTTCAGATGGCTATGACACTCAGGTTAGCTATAGCTGGCTGGCTTATATTAATGGTACAACACATTTTTGCATGAACATTGTGCAGTTAAAACTGATACATTAACAACAAGAGGATTATCTTAATCTTTTTACACTTTTTAACAATTAGGACGAAGTTACTGGTCAAATGTTCATTAATTTTATTGGCCCAAGGGTTTGAATGGGGGTTATCTGGTCAACATAACTATTTCTAACATTTTTTTTTTCTGTAGAAAGTCAAATGTAAGGAAATTTTCTTCTGTTCATGCATTTAAATATAAATGTAACATGGTTTGTAGTGAACAATGCATGTGCCAAGTGTTGGGTTGGTAAGTGTAGAAACAAGAAAACTCTCTCAATCTATGGGAGAATGGACCACCATAAGTTTAAAATACAAGATAATATAGTAATTTTTATAATATTAATTTTCAAAAATATATGTAAAAAAAAAATATACATTTAATCTGGAAAATGACAGGTTGGCGAGCGAGGTCTCCAGCTGTCGGGCGGGCAAAAGCAGAGAATAGCCATCGCGCGAGCAATGCTCAAGAACCCGGCAATCCTTCTATTAGACGAGGCCACGAGCGCATTGGATTCCGAATCAGAAAAGCTCGTCCAAGAGGCTCTCGACCGATTCATGATCGGGAGGACCACATTAGTGATCGCCCACCGTCTCTCCACAATCCGAAAAGCCGATCTCGTGGCCATCTTGCAGCAAGGCAGTGTCTCCGAAATCGGGACTCACGAAGAACTCATCGCCCGAGGAGAAAACAGTGTTTACAGTAAGCTTATTCGAATGCAGGAAGCTGCTCATGAAGCTGCAGTCAACAATGCTAGAAGAAGCAGTGCAAGGTATGTATAAATATATATTACCATTATTTTTTTACGAAAAATGCAAATAAATAAATAAATCTTTCGACTTTCTCTTTCGCAGGCAGTCGAGCGCGAGAAACTCGGTGAGCTCGCCAATAATCACCCGAAACTCGTCCTATGGCCGGTCCCCATACTCGAGAAGGCTCTCCGATTTTTCAACTTCCGATTTTAGCCTCTCGTTCGAAGGGGGGTACCCGAGCTACCGACTCGAGAAGAAGCTCGCGTTCAAAGAGCAAGCCAGCTCGTTCTTGCGCCTCGCCAAAATGAACTCCCCTGAGTGGGCCCATGCGCTTCTCGGCTCGGTTGGGTCGATCGTTTGCGGCTCCCTAAGCGCGTTCTTCGCTTATGTCCTAAGTGCCGTTCTTAGCGTTTATTATAACCCGAGCCACGCGTACATGATCGAACAAATCGCGAAGTATTGCTATTTGTTGATAGGCGTCTCGTCGGCCGCGCTCGTTTTCAACACGCTGCAGCATTATTTTTGGGACACGGTTGGGGAGAATCTGACGAGGCGGGTTCGGGAGAAGATGTTGGAGGCCGTGATGAGGAATGAGATGGCATGGTTCGACTCGGAGGAGAACGAGAGCTCGAGGGTTGCCGCCAGGCTGGCGCTCGATGCGAATAATGTTCGGTCGGCTATTGGGGATAGGATATCGGTTATCATGCAGAACTCGGCGCTTATGATTGTTGCCTGCACGGCCGGGTTCGTGCTGCAGTGGCGGCTTGCGCTCGTGCTCATCGGAGTCTTCCCGGTCGTGGTTGCGGCCACCGTCTTGCAGGTATTTTGTTAAATTATTGCAAAAAACACTCACTAAATATTAGTAGGCAAAATATTTTTTTTAATGTTGTTGGTTTAATGCCATAACAATTTTAGTCTCAAGGTACCAACTTTTCGTCTTTCGGTCCTATGATTTGACGACTGAAATTGGAACAAAATTTTAAATTACAGACTGAAATTGCAACAAAAATTTAAATTATAGTACTTAAATTGCTAATAAAAATCTATAAATTTGGGAATTTGTTGCAATTGCAGTCCTCAAAGACTGTAATTGCAACAAAATATTAAATCAAATGGCTAAAAGGCGAAATGTTAGAATTTGGGACTAAAATTGTTAAACTGGACTAAAAATGCAATTTATTCTTTTGTTAAATTCTTGCAAAAAAAAACACTCACCTTAAAACACTCACTAATTATTATTACACATGAAAACAGAAAATGTTCATGAATGGATTCTCCGGCGACCTCGAGGCCGCCCACGCGAAGTCGACCCAGCTTGCCGGCGAGGCCGTCTCCAACCTCCGCACGGTTGCCGCCTTCAACTCGGAGCCCAAGATCGCGTCCCTCTTCGCCTCGAGCCTTCGGCCCCCACTTCGCCGCTCGTTCTGGATGGGCCAGATCGCGGGCAGCGGTTACGGGCTGGCCCAATTCGCCCTCTACGCTTCCTATGCCCTCGGCCTCTGGTACGCCTCGTGGCTCGTCCGCCACGGCCTCTCCGACTTCTCCCGAGCCATCCGCGTCTTCATGGTCCTCATGGTCTCTGCCAACGGCGCCGCCGAGACTCTCACCCTCGCCCCCGACTTCATCAAGGGCGGCCGAGCCATGCGTTCCGTCTTCGCCCTCCTCGACCGCAAAACCGAGATCGAGCCCGACGACCCGTCCGCGGGCCCCGCCCCCGACCGCATCCGGGGCGAGGTCGAGCTCAGGCACGTTGACTTCGCGTACCCGGCCCGGCCCGATTTCCCCGTCCTCCGAGACCTCACCCTCCGAGCCCGCGCGGGTAAAACCCTCGCCCTCGTGGGCCCGAGCGGTTGCGGAAAAAGCTCGGTTATCTCCCTCATACAAAGATTCTACGAGCCGTCGTCCGGACGGGTGACGATCGACGGGAAGGACGTTCGGAAGTACAATCTCCGATCCTTGAGGCGCCACTTGGCGGTGGTCCCACAAGAGCCGTGTCTATTTTCAACCACAATATACGAAAACATAGCCTACGGTCGGGATTCATCATCGGAGGCGGAGATAATCGAGGCCGCCAAGCTGGCGAACGCGCACGATTTTGTGTCGTCATTGCCCGACGGGTACAAGACGTACGTCGGGGAGCGTGGGGTACAACTGTCGGGAGGGCAGAAGCAGAGGATCGCGCTCGCGCGGGCATTTTTGAAGAGTGCGGAGATTTTGATGCTCGACGAGGCGACGAGCGCGCTCGATGCCGAGTCAGAGAGGTGCGTGATGGAGGCGCTCGAGAAGGCGGGCGCGGGAAGGACGACTATCGTGGTGGCGCACAGGCTGTCGACTGTTAGGAACGCGCACGTGATTGCTGTGTTGGACGAGGGGAAAGTCGCGGAGCAAGGGTCACACGGGCATTTGATGAAGAACTTTCCGGATGGGATATACGCGCGGATGATACAGCTGCAGAGGGTCAGTCCGCACGAGCATGGGTCGGGTTCGGGTTCGTCGAACGTGGGCTCGTGATGAGGTTCGAAAAAACGGAATGCGAATATTTCGAGATTGGAGGATTTTTTTTTTATTTTTTTATTTCTTTTTTGTGGCTTTTGTTTATAGATTTTGGTATAGTATAGTTTGTCATACCTCAGAAATCTCGACATTGTTGGAGCATTAGTGTTTGTCATTAAATGGAGATGCAAGATGGTAAAAAATATTGATCAACATTATACAACTATCTCATTGCAATCAACTTTACATAACTCACACTAATGTAGTTGTTTATGGCTGTTTATGTGCTTTTGTAATATTACATGAAATATACAAAGTTATGAACTTCAAATTACCATAACTTGGTAATTAATGCTCTTCATGTTCCAACAAAATGAAAAAACTAAGAGGACCCTTTGTGAATAGGATTGTGTCCAAGCATCTTGGATAATGACTGATTGACAACAACATAACGAGGAAGGTGAACACCATTATTTGGCCAGCTTTCACGTGATGAAGACACAACTATGAAAGGAAAAGTTTGGCATGCTTGAAACAAAGACAAAAAAAAGGGGACGTTGTAACTATAAGAGCTCATTATGGAAGTGTTGTAATAAGTAATGAGAGTGCACGCGCATGATAAAAGAACAATGGACTCGGATTATTGAAAATTGGGAAAGATGACAAAAGCGTGATGCCTCTGTATGATTGATGTCTGAGCATTTTTGTGTCTGGTGCATGGATGGGTAGGGTCCATGGTTTTAGTTTTCTTTAATATATAAATTATGTTTATGCGGCAAACGAATCGAGCTACTCATAAGAGCTTCAGTCAATGCTCGAGTTGGGCTCGAGTCAAGATTAAACACCTCGAATTTATACTCGAGTTTACAGTTCTCGAGGTTGATGTGCTCGACAAGTCACTCAAATATAGATAAAACTACCTTAATACCCTTAATTAACTACATGTTTATTTATTGAATTTCTAGTTGAACTCAAGTACATCAAATTTGCACCGATTACAAGCATTTGCATTTTTTTGTTGATTCGAGCTAATCGACCTCGAGCTCAAGCAACAGCCCAAAAATTGGGCCATACTCGATAAAGTTAACCCTCGACTCATACTCGATAAGGTTAATCATCGACTCAACTCAGTTCAGTTTCATTTGCAACAATAACCCATTTATAAGATCTTTTCTCTCTCTCTCTCCATAATGCTTGGTGTATTACCATTCTGACAGCTCAACATTTTGTTCATAAAACAGTGTTCAAAAACAATTCTACCGAGTTTTAAGAATTAAATTTCCTAAAGTCTTCAAACAATAAATGCAGCGGGTAAAAAGAATCCAATACTGGCTACAGAATAAGAATCAATCTTATGGTCGTAACCAAATGACCCAAAGCCAACCCACCGCCAAGAAAAACAAGGATCAAGTTAGGTAAACATAAGCCCAGCCCAATATATTCTGCAGTTTTCCTCTTTACCCAATGGGCCAATCCTATCCTAGGGGTGTGAACGAGCCGTCCTCGAGCCCAACCCAACGTATGCTCGTTTATCAATGTTTACGAGTCGAACTCGAGCCTTAACGAACCGGCTCATCTCGTTAACTGAACGAGATTTAAAAGAGTTCAAGCTTAGCTCGTTTGCTGAGCCGAGCTCACGAGCAGCTCGTTTAATTTAATAATTTAACAGATCTACCCTATCCTAAAGTCCGATTCCATTTTCTTACAAAAGTTGACAATCCTAAGATTTCCTATTCCAATTTTGTATTCTATTTGGTGCTTCATTCAATATAATGAATGACGTGTACATGATGTCATGTTTGTACACATCACATGACATTCACGATGAAACACGAGACGAAATATGTAAATGGAACAAAAGATCAGATCTATAAATCAATGTCTCATCACTGCTCAAACAAACTAATGCCAGCTGATTGAACAATCCTCATATCCAAACAAAACAAACATACTATTTTTGGATTTCACACACAATCAAAATGCATCTCACAATCAAAAATATTATGTGATACAACAAAAACAAAATCACAATCAGTTTGACAATTTATTTCTCATGTAACAGAAACAACTGAACAAAATATAGTCACACCTAGTAAAAATATCATATGAGATCAGTAAAGGCTGTCTAGCCAGTAGCCACAACTAAACCTCGGTCATACGAAATCAACTCAAAAATAGTTTGTAGTCACTTCTCGAAAATTTCTGCCCGTAAGCCAAAATCGCAGGAAATCATGAAAAAACTTTACATGGACATCAACTTTGGACCATTATCTGGCATACCCATCCCAGCAGCAAGATCGGCATCTAATTGGGTGTGTGGAGCAGGACCCATCATTAGCTTCAAACTGTGTACGAAAATTAATATCAGCACTCTCTAACTGAAAAGGTTAGAACTTGAAGTAAAGTCCTTCAAGAACATGAATAATGTAAAACAAACTTTTGGTCTCAACTGTTTCAGTGCAGTTTATTTCCTATGTCCGAAGTAAATTCAGAATTATTGGATCATAAACATCATCTAACTCAGATGACTTAGAGAACATGCATACATGTATATTGTCATTTGATTGTGAGAAATGTATTTGAATTGATTTACTCCAAATGAAAGAAATCCATACCTCCACTTAACTCTCGCATGGCATATTATCATCTGTTTGTGAAAGATGAGTTTGAATAGATTTACTTCAATTAAAAGAAACCCAGAATTCCACTCAAATTCTCGCATAAGTTTATGCANTTTTCACTAAATCACTGCAGCAACTAAAAGTGTTCTCCAATTTCCCAACAAGTGAAGTTCATGCAAAAATGAATCTACAGTAAAACTTGAATGCTTCAATATGCTTTTCCCTTAATAGCCCTTGAACTAGAATAAATCACCAACCTTAGTGCTTAAAAGTTGAAGCTACAACTTAATTTCCCCAAAACTACTAAAATACTCAACAAAACCAATAGAAAATAAAAACAGGGCCAGCCTACAATTTTAGCAAATTAGGTAAAACAATTGAAATTGAAAAAGATGTAGTATACAAGTAAATTACCGCTTCTTGTGCCGTTTGGTCTTGAAATGTTCATCCCTCACCGTCGTGTTTGCAAAATATCGACTGCAATACGGAACCAAAAAAAAAATCCCATGTGAGCTAAAAAGAAAAGGGGAACACCAAAATTTCCATTTCCCAACAAAAATCAATGCTAAAAACAAAAATTAATCAAGAAAACTATGAACTTGTAAATTACTCGCAGTGCAAGCAATAGTACTGTCCCATCCCAGGAAGGTCTTCATCTACGGGCAGGGGTTTATCCTTTCCCTCCACTTTCTGAAGCTCGTCATAAACGGCGTCGTCCCGTGAACAATCACAAGTCAAGAAAAACAAGCTTGATTGGAACAATTAATCAGCAACAAAAACACAAAGATATATCTATATCCATAAACACGCAGTAAAAAAGGATATCTTTGAGAAGAAATTTGGTGCGCCTCGCGGTTTTGTGCGAGTATCGGCGCTTTCTCACGCTCCGGTGAGGGCACTTTCCTCCCATTACTCTTTACCGTGTGAGCGAAAATTGAAATCAGAGGTTCTGATTTTGCTTCTATGGAGAAAATCAGAAACCCTAGACTGCGAAAAGGGGGTTTTGCGGAGGTTTCGCATTGGTATTATTTGTGTGATTTTCCTGGATTTGTAACGAAAAGGCCCAGATAAATATTGGGCTGTAGTTTTAGGGTTGCTTTATCTAATGTTGGGCCAAAAGTTTCAATTTTGTTTTGTTTTCTATGTAGCTTGACATATTATATTGTTGTTTTGTTGTTAGAAACTCATAGCATGTTTGTTCATGAATTTTTTTTAAAAAAATTTCAACATTTTAACTCAACCATTTTTTTTAATTCAATTTTAACTCAATCTCACTATCATCAATATTAATGATAAAAAAAAATATATAATTAAATAATATCAATCAATCATTCATACGCACCACATCAACCTTAATTCACTATTCATCCATTCACATTATTTTAACTAACCATCACTTCAATCATCTCTCTCCTACTTTTACATCAAATCAATTTTAATTATTTTATTTTAAATATTATTTTAATATATCCACTAACAACTAACCATACCACTTTTTTCAAAATTAACCAAACCAAACCAAAAATTTCAAACAAAACAAAAAAAATTCATAAACAAACATGCTCTGAGAATATTATATTACATCAGTATCTTGTTTCTTAGTTTTTATAAATTATATTATTAATTCTTTTAATTATATCTTTTGTTATTTTTTTTAATTGTTTGATTATATATATTGATGTGTTCTTGCACTTGAACCGGCTTCCCTCCAATCCTCGACCGTTCCGTTCGGCGGTAAACCTCCGACGCTCAAGTCAGTAGAAGGTAGAAGAAGGTAGAGGAAAGCTGTGTGTAGAATTTAGGGTTTGTAGAATGTTTAACCTTACATCCTCCAATTGTTTACCTATTTATATGAAGTTATTAGCTTTCCCAACACGCTTTGTTCGTCCTCCGTTGGATCGTTTATTCCACTAATTTGATCCTGACGCTACGCGTGTCCCTTATAAACCGTTCCTCGTAACTGCTGCAGTATTACAAACTCCGATTTGCTAAGCCGAGCCAATTCCTCCCGGTTTACCAATTTGTTATTATGTGCCATATCATATATGAAAAACAATTATATATAATTGTTTGTTTCGAAGAAGAGAAGAAACGTGGAAGACAAAAGGAAGAGAAATAAAGAAAATAGATAGATAAGGACTGTTTAATTTNTTTATAAAACGACCAAAACTAAGTTGAGAGCTTTTCGTTACCCATCACGAAGTGTTGTAAATCATAGTTGGCATGAAAAACTCAGTGCAACTTGCGCTGCTTCGATTTAACATTTTTGAGCTACAAAAATTGAACCTTATTACATTTCAACTTTGGCTTTAACATTTTTTTTAGCTACAAAAATTGAACCTTATTACATTTGAACTTTAGATTTAACATTTTTTTAGCTACAAAAGCTCAACCTTGCTACATTTCCAACTTTAGAATTAATTTAAACAACTTTACAAGTGATTGGTGAACAGTTTTCTAGGAACCCTACATTTTCCCCCAATTACGTCACTTTTAACTTTAGATTGATTTCCTAAAATGGTTTTGGGACTGTTCCCTAAATCCTTCATTTAGGGAAAATAGAACCATTAAATCGTTATAAAACTAAATTGTCTTATAAAACTAAATTGTCTTATAAATTCATATTTTGGTTCCTAATTATTTACTTCAGTATCTTTTTGCCCCTCTAAAATGGACCCAGTTTATATACGGTCTCTGTCTTACGATGTTAACGTCCATCAAGAAAATCAGACATAAAAATCATGGCGAGTTTGAAAAATTCTTGCTATATTTTGCAACTTGTCAAAGGCCACTAATGATGAAAGGCACAGTTTAAAGGGTTTGTGTCGTTCATTTTGCAAAACTCAAATTCAATTTGACTCTTTGCATGGAATGATAAATGGGTGATTGGATACTTTGATTTTGAATTTTTTTTATTCATAATAATTAATTTTAAAAAAGTAGATGGATATCGTTCACATAGTTTAATTGATATACAATTTATCATAATTGTTACATACAACACACATTATCCCCTTATATATAATTTCAAAATGTGTTGAGTAGCCTGAGCTTATGTGGCAGGTTGGCATGTTTCGTAATTTTATGTAGCAAAATTTCATGCTTTATTATTTGATTTGGATAGATTTTAATTTACTTCCAATCCAACAACAATTAGGTTCAAATAATCTATAAATATATTGATTATTTATGGTCGTTTTAGATGTATTAAGTGCATTATAATATCAAATTCTATTATAACTATTAAGTTGTTAATGTATTCCAAAAATGAATAACTTCTGTATATGTTTGTCCCATTTTTGTACGATTTTTCTTATTGTTTTGTCGTTCTTTTTCCCCCATTTTATTTTGATTCTTTTATTTTTAATATGTGTTTTGCGAGTTATTATTAGTCGAGTCATATATGTATTTTCCGGTAATTTGCTCCTATTATCTGTATTATCGTCGGTGTGTAGGTGAAGGAGTCAGGCGACGAATCTTTTAAATCATATTTGAGCCGGTGATTAATGGATGGATAGATAATTGTGTTGGTACGCAAGAAAAAAATCGAAACTAGCTTCGGAGTTATAGCAATAGGCGTACGAATTAAAGATGAAAAAGAGGTGCATGAAAATCTCATTTCCAGTGACCTTCACGAGCTCTTAACGTCGTGAGGATGATCACGCGCAGCTTCAGGAATTGGCGAAGATCACCCTCACGCCGCTGCAAACCCTCACGCCGCGGAGCTCACCTCTTCACGCCGCGAAGCTCTCTCCACGCCGTTAACCATCGCCTCTCCACGCCGCGAAGGTCGTCCCTCCACGCCGTTAACCATCACCTCTCCACGCCGCGAAGGTCGTCCATCCACGCCGTTAACCATCGCCTCTTCACGCCGGAGCCGACATCTTCACGCCGCGGCCAGCTGTTCCTCACGACGTGCCACCAATCTGCGTGCGATTCCACGTAAGAAGTGTCGAGCAGAAAATAAGGAAACATGGTGGACGGTTAGCTGGATGTCTCTTTTTCCTTTTGGTCTTGTCTTCTGGTGTATTTAATAAAGGGTTATTCACAAGAGTTACGGAGGGAGTTTTTCCATTTTCTGCGGTGTTCTCTTCTCATTCTCCCGCTGCAGCTCACCTCTCTCTCATCTTTCTCTCATTCCTTTCTATTTCGTGTTTCTCTCGGCAGTAAACTCATCTTTCCATTTTCTTCATTCTCAAGAATTTGTATTGTGGATTGATTTGGAAGCTTCATTTTATTTTCGGTGTGTTTGTGTGCTTTTCCGACGACATTTTCCGGAAATCGTTTGGATTGTAAGTTTCTATTTTTCTTTGTTCTTTAGCTTGAATTTGCATTAGGAAAAATAAGTACCTTGTTAGAGGACTTATTATTCCGGTTGTGTGCTGAGTTTGCGATTTTGATTGTAGACGTAAACTTTGATTTTCGACTATTGAAATATTTTGTTTGTGTTGTTTGTTTGAATTTGTCGAATATTGTGTTGTGATTGTTGAATGCGTTGTTAGGAAAATCATGATTTAAGTTCGAGGATTGATTATTCTGTAGTAGCGTATTTAATATCATATCGTCGTTATTTTCGATTTTGTTCATTAAGTTACAAGATTATTCAGTCGAGATTGTCGTAGGAAGATTGAGACTTAGATTTAAGTTCGATTATTCCGTTGAGACAGGTTGATTGCAATTTGAGGTCCGTAGATGGATTTCGATTCTATGGTTGTGTATCGTTTTCGTAATCTTTAGTTATTCGGTTCGAAAGCTAAAGGGTCTAAATCGCTATATTTCAATTTGTTTCGTATTATTTATTTCGTTAGTTAATCAACAATTAAACCAATCAAATCATCGATTAGAATGTTTAGGAATTATTTTTCACTTGTGTGTTTGGACAATTAAATTAGTAAACGAAGCTCCGAACAGTCTTCCTTTGAGAACGACCCGAGTCGGGTAACTCGGTTACAATATACCCACAAAAATACTGCAAACAAAATGGCGCCGTTGCCGGGGAAGGCAAATAGGACGCTTAGTTTGTTATTTAATTGTCCCATTTTCTTGTGTTTCTCTTTGTTTTTGTGAACTTTGATTAATTTCCGTATTTCTCTTGGTTTCTTTTGTTTTTGTAGATAGATTGTATTTGTGATTGCGTTTTATTTTGTTTCCCCTTGATACCGTGCGCGGGTATAGTTGTTGTTTGTGTTTATGCAAGGTAGACGAAGAGGAAGACCCCGAAAGGAGACTCAACCGCTCGATCTCTACGTTGAACCCAACATCGAACAACCGCAACCCGAAAGTGAACCTAAACCAATGGGGGAGCAAGGAGAACAAATGCCACCACCTCCACCGAACATGAGGTATTTTGCTCGGCCAATTATCGGAGATAATACTTCCTGTCTCGTGCTCGGGGAGGCGGCACGGAATTATGACCTCAAGACAATTCACCTCAACCAACTACCTTCATTCCATGGCCTTCCACAAGAAGACGTCCTCAACTTCATTCGAGAATTCTATTCCACGGTCAACACGTTTCCTCTCCAAGGTCTCAGTGAAAACCAACTTCGGATGAGATGCTTTCCGTACACGTTGAAGGATCGAGCCAAGACTTGGTTCATGACTTTGCTTCCGAACTCGCTTTCCAATTGGGAAGCCGTTTATGAAAAGTTTATGGGGAAGTATTATTCGCAACAGAAGACCACCGACCTCCGTACTCAGATCGCTAGCTTTAGCCAAAATCCCGGCGAAACCTTTCATGAGGCTTGGGAAAGATTCAAGGGGTACCAACTCCAATGTCCGCACCATCATTTTTGCCTCGGAGTGTTAAATCAATTCTTTTACGATGGTCTTCACCAAACACTCCAATATATGGTGGACCATGCGGCCGGAGGAGACATCGGGAGTCACACGGAGGAGGAAATCTACGCACTCTACGAGATGCTTAGCGAAAATTCGCAAAGAAAGAGTGTACGCAAGAAGGTTCTCGTGAACGAGGCTACATCATCGTCCGGACATTCCAACGATGCCGTACTTGCTAAGTTAGCCCAGTTGGAGGAAGAGCTTAAGCAACTTCGCATACGAGACGCTAAGTCAAGTCAAGTCATGATGGTTGAAGTGTGTGGTTCTTGCGGAGAAACGGGGCATGGAGGACATGAATGTCCGAGATACATGGAACCGGTCTATGATTCAAATCATGAAGGGGTTCCTTATGATACCAATGCTATTCAAGGTTATGCCCCTCGAGCTCAAAACGATCCCTATTCAAACACCTACAACCCGGGATGGAGGAACCACCCGAACTTCTCTTGGAGAGATCCAAAGACGAACTATGCACCACAACCGGCACCGCCACAAGCATATGCACCGCCTCAAAATCGACCTTTCCAACCAAAACCCGAATTCCAAGGGTATCAACCGAGGCCCGAGTTTCAAGGATTCCAGCAAGGGCGTGGGGGATTCGTTCCACGACAACCGATGCCGCCCCCACCGGAGCCCGAGAAAGAAACTAAAGCGAATTCTCCCGACACTCGAATCGACAATATGGAGAAGTATCTCCAAAGCCTCGCTTCGACCGTGTCCACCTTGCATGATGTGGTTAAGGGCGTACCGTCGATCCAAGCTTCTCTCAAGTGCCTTGAGACACAAATGGGGCAACTTGGGACGTCTATTGGAGAACTTCAAAGAGACAACAAGAAGGATCGACTTCCAAGTCAACCAGAGCAAGCCCAAGCCGTGACGGTCCTACGAAGTGGACGAAGGGTGGATAATAAAGTTGAGATGCCTCATGATGTGATGGTTAAGGATGTTGATGACCAGGAGGATGATGAAGAGTTGGACGTGATGGCGGACTCCAGAAAGAACAAAGAGGTAATGACCGAGAAACCTAAGGAGAGACCAAAACCCGAAGACCTTGAGAACTTACACAAGTCGACTATACCATACCGTCCACCGGTTCCCTACCCAAGTCGACTCCAAGATACGAAGAAAAACCGACAATTCAAGGATCTCTATGATATGCTCTCAAAGGTGAATGTCAACCTCCCTCTCTTGGATGTGATTCGAAATGTTCCAGCATATGTTCATTTCTTCAAGGACCTCGCCTCTAAGAAAAGGAAGTTCGGGGATAACGAGAAGGTGATGATTTCTGAAGTGGCCTCTACCACGATTCCTCGGAAGGAGTGTGATCCGGGAGGTTTTGTGATCAAGATTACCTTGGGAAACGGCAAGGAGACGAATGGCATGCTCGATTTGGGAGCTGGTATAAATCTCATGCCTTATTCTATCTTCCAACAATTGGAGCTCGGAGACCTTAAGCCAACGAGGATGTGTTTACAATTGGCGGACCGCACTCTACGATATCCGAAGGGAGTTATCGAAGACATTTTGATTCGGGTAGGCAATTTGATAGTCCCGGCGGACTTCGTGGTGCTTGATGTAGGAGAAGTCCCGAACACCGGAAACGAGCACACCATCCTACTCGGTCGACCTTTCATGGCCACTACCAATACCCTTATCAATGTCAAAGATGGTCGTGTCACCTTATCGGCTCTCGGTGAAACGGTTACATTCACTATGAACGAAGCAAGGACAATACCGTTGGCACCCGAGAATTGCTCTTACGTAGATGTGATCGAGGAGGAGGTCCACAATCTTTTTCATGCCGAAGTTTCATGTGAGTGTGACATTCCTAATGATGATATGCCTAAGGAGCTTGATCCGGAAGAAGAAGGAGTGGTGGATCTTTTCGAACTATCCAAAGAATCCGAGCCTCGAGAAATTTCAAGTGAACTCAAACCGCTACCGCCACACCTCAAGTATGTTTTCCTTGAAGAAAGAGGGAAGAAGCCCGCGATCATTTATTCGGGTCTTTCGGAAGAGGAGGAGAACCTACTCGTGGGGGTCCTTAAGGCTAACAAAGATGCTCTAGGGTGGAGTTTGAGCGATATTAAGGGGATAAGCCCGGCTACATGTATGCATCGAATCATTCTCGAGGATGAGACAAAGCCTACTCGAGAGGGACAAAGGCGATTGAACCCGACGTTGATGGAGGTTGTGAAAGGAGAAATCCTCAAGTTGATGCAAGAAGGTATTATCTATGCCGTGGCGGTTAGTGAGTGGGTTAGTCCCGTGCACGTCGTCCCGAAGAAGAGTGGAATCACGGTGGTGGAGAACAACAAGGGCGAACTCGTGCCTACGAGGACTACGACGGGGTGGCGGATGTGCATCGATTTCCGGAAGCTCAATGCCGCCACAAGGAAGGACCATTTCCCTTTGCCGTTTATTGACCAACTCCTCGACAAACTACCCGGCCACCCTTTCTATTGCTTTCTGGACGGATTGTCGGGATACTACCAAATCCCGATTGCCCCGGAGGATCAACCGAAGACCACCTTTACATGTCCCTTTGGCACCTTTGCTTTTCGGAGAATGCCGTTTGGGCTTTGCAATGCCCCCGCCACTTTTCAAAGGTGCATGTTCTCTATCTTTTCGGACATGATTGGTGAATTTATTGAAATATTTATGGATGACTTTTCCGTCTTTGGTGATTCTTTTGTTGATTGTCTTGACAAACTTGGTAGAGTTTTGAAACGATGCATTGAGAGTAATTTGACTCTTAGTTGGGAAAAATCGCATTTCATGGTGCCTAGTGGGATTGTTCTAGGTCATGTCATTTCCTCTAAGGGAATCGAGGTCGATAAGGCTAAAATTGATGTAATTGAACAACTTCCTCCCCCTCTTAATGTGAAGGGTGTTCGAAGTTTTCTAGGACATGCCGGTTTTTACCGGAGATTTATAAAAGACTTTTCGAAAATTGCCCGTCCTTTATGTGCTTTGCTTGCATTAGATGTGCCTTTTGATTTTAATGATGAATGCATGAATGCTTTTAATGAGTTGAAGCGTAGGTTGGTTACGGCTCCCATTGTGATGCCCCCGAATTGGTCACTACCTTTTGAAATTATGTGTGATGCTTCGAATTTTGCGGTAGGGGCTGTCTTAGGTCAAAAGGTTGAGAAAAGACATCATGTGATTAGTTATGCTAGTATGACTTTGAACGAGGCTCAAGCGAATTATACTACGACCGAGAAGGAATTCTTAGCAATTATCTTTGCTTTAGAGAAATTTCGTGCTTATATTGTGGGATATAAGGTTGTAGTTTATAGTGATCATGCGGCCTTGAGACATTTGCTAGCTAAAGCTCAATCTAAACCTAGGCTGATTCGTTGGGTATTACTATTGCAAGAGTTTGATGTGGAAATTTTAGATCGCAAAGGATGCGAGAATGTTGTTGCCGATCATTTGTCACGCATTGTATTACCTTCGAATTCTTGTGATATGCATGACCTTGATGATTCATTTCCTTATGAGCATATTTTTGTTGTCGATTGTGTGCCTTGGTATGCCGATATTGCTAATTATTTGGCTAGTGGTATTTTGAATGATAACCTATCCTTCCAAGAAAGGAAGAGATTCCTTGCTAAGTGTAGGTACTTCATGTGGGAAGATCCTTATCTTTTCCATCTTGGGAAGGACGAGGTCATTAGGCGGTGTGTGCCCGAGAAGGAACAACGAGCCATTCTAACTGCGTGCCACTCGTCGAACTGTGGAGGCCATTTCGGAGGGCGAAAAACGGCGTTCAAGGTACTACAAAGTGGATTTTATTGGCCCACGATATTCAAAGACTCTCACGTCTTCTCCACTTCATGTGACCGGTGCCAACGTTCGGGAAATATTGGGCGAAGGAACGAGATGCCACTTAATACGTTTTTGCCGGTTGAGATTTTTGACGTGTGGGGAATTGACTTCATGGGGCCTTTTCCAATCTCTCATGGATTTGAGTACATCTTAGTCGGAGTGGAGTATATTTC
>BKCP01011070.1:596147-611476 GCA_008636005.1 Striga asiatica | reverse complement strand
AATTAATTTTTCAACAAAAAAAAAATAAAATAAATTACAGTGGTTGATTTCTCAACATTCTGAATTAGAAATTGTTGGATGGGAAAATTAGGCAGAAATAAATTCTTACCATAAAAATTAATTTGGAATAATAATAATAAAAAAAAAATGTCACCAACTTTTGCTGTAAAAAGTCACGCAGTAATAATTACGATTCACTGTATCAAATTGTTTCCTTGTTTTTGTCGCTACCTATACTTTTCTGAGCTTTCAAGAAAACAATGTAAAATCTACCGTCAAAGTGGGCACCACACGATCAAATTATCAACGGTCCATAATAATAAAAAAATTAATTATCAATTTTCAATTTTTCATAAATGGCAATTAGCTTAGCCATATAAGCCTATTGGGAGGACCTAAAAATAATTTTTGCGCGTGGTCCTAATTTCTTATGAAGGCGTGGAGAAAGTGAAGGTCGATTGCGGGTCAAACAAGTTGACCGTGACGGGCCACGTGGACCCCTCGTGGCTGCGCGAGAGAGTTGAATACAAGACCAAGAAGAAGGTGGAGCTCGTCTCCCCTCAGCCCAAAAAGGACGGCGGCGCCGACAAGAAGGCCGAGGAGAAATCGGACAAAAAGCCAGAGCAGAAAAAGGCTGATGACAAGAAACCCAAAGAGGTAATTAAACTACAATTGATAATTTTTTGCTTAGAAAAACATGAGCTAATGAGTAATTAAAAATTAGCTTAATTAAATTGTTAAAATTAACTTTTTGTTTTTTGGTAATTGTTAACTTCACAGCCTGCGGTTACTACAGTGGTGATGAAAATCAAATTGCACTGTGACGGTTGCGCGCACAAGATTAAGCGAGTGGTCTTGAAAAACATTGACGGTAAGTCTGTCTAATCGTTAGACAATCGATCTATCATGTTTTTTTAATTTTATGTTATAAATTTATAATCATTTTTTGTAGTTCCATTATTATACAATTATTACATCATCCATAAGTCAGGCGTGGGGGCATGACCTCAATCGTTACATAATTTATTATTCATCTAAATTATCATTCCATCTTGTTACATATAACTAATATAATAATACTAACATAATTCATTATTTTTCAACAGGGGTTAATTCGGTAAAAACCGATCTAGACAAAGATACCGTCAAGGTCACCGGCACAATGGACGTGAAGGAACTCTTAGCCTACTTAAAAGACAAGCTCAAACAAGGCATAGAGATTGTTCCCCCGAAAAAAGTCGAAGACTCCTCTAGTGGGCCCGCCAAGTCAGAAAAAGTCGCCGGAGGAGACAAAAAGCCCGATGTTGGGCCCGCTAAGGAGCCCAAACTAGCCGATGCCGCCAAGGAGTCAAAATCCTCCGACGAAGAGTCGAAAAAAGTGGAAGTCAACAAATTGGAGTACAATAGCTTCGGTCCGCAAACTCACTACATGATGCCAATGTACAACCAGAGTTACGCTAACCAGGATTATGGTCTGGATGTCTACCATCCTAGTAGATTCGCTAACCATGGTTATCATAACTCTAACTACGGTTACCCACAAATGGGCTACGTGATGCAGTACTCGCAAGGCCCACCGCCACCGCCGCCAACATACGTGGACGATCGGATGTTCAGCGACGAGAATCCTAACGGGTGCTCGGTTATGTGAAGCCGGCCGTTAATTTTTTGAATGATTATTTCGATTTATGTTATTTTTTTTGCAATGTATATAAGAGATTAAAATGGAGTTTCTCTTTGAGAAAATTTTACTACAATGTTGTAGTGAGGTTGTTAGGAAATAAGAAAATCAGTTTTGTTTTAATATTGTTTGTTCATCTAATCAAATTTCCTTTTGTATCATAATTTTTAATAATGATGATCTTTATAATGATTGTTAAGGGTATATTTTATTTACTTATATTGACAAAGGTTTTATCTGGTGAATTTCATATGCTTCTATAATTATACCTTCCCAAATCCCAATTGTTTTTTGGCAATAATATTTAAATTAATAGTTGGGTCGGCCCTTTTGCGTCATCGTTTTATAGTATATTGTTTCACAGCTAATATTCCAACCTTTTGGATCTCTTTTATTTTATTTTGCTTTCTTTTACTAGTGAAGGTTAGTATTTTATTTTAGTGAATTAAATCCGCCCACAAATGATTGAAGGTTCTAACTAAAGAAAATAAGTAAACAAAAAAACGATGAAAATAAAACGTATGAATAAATAGACGTATATATCAAATCAAAGTAAAATTTCATAGAAAAATAGTAAACAATTTGATTATTTATATAAAAAGAACTTCTCTTACTCCATTAGTGGATAATAAAAATAAAAAATAAAACCGTAAAGTTACTAGTAGCTGGTAATTACATATTGTTACCACAAAGTTCTAGAACTTCGTGCACAGCCTCATGCGTCTTTAAATATTAATGAGATAATGTCAAGCAGATAACGTTTTCGTTGTGAATTCTTGGATGACAAGAAAATGCACAATAAAGCAAACCCAATATTATATAGGCAATTTGCCAATTGGCATAGAACAAATTACGCAATCGCTTACCTCACGACCCACTTTTAACAGTCACTGCCATTAAAGTGGTTGATTGAGATATTATAACAACATATATTTTATAAACAAATAATGATAAATAAATGTAAAGGAATTCATAAACAACCTGAACTGAAATGCCAACAAGTTTTAAATAAATTATTTTGAGTTACATTTGGTGTTATTACTTTGCAACGTTGCACGCAATTTAAAGTCGAAAGGATCTTTTCAATAATTTCATTTTTCCAAGAAACGGAACCACATATAATATTCTAAACGTAAATATCATTTTATTTTTTGCAAGTTCGTAAGTATTTTTTAATTTTGCAACTTATAATATTTTTTTGGTAAATACAACCCAACCTCATGAAAAATCACAATTTACAACCCTCGTATATTTTGACCATACACTATCTAATTTGCACCTTTTTCTATGTTCCATATAAGCATATTTGGCACAAAAGCATTCGACTGATAATTAATTATTTTATTGGGCAAGACTTTTATTTAATTGTCAAAAAAATATGAGCCATCAATCTAGATATTTGATGGACGTAACAAATCTAAATTCATCTTTGTGTAAATTAATCTTCTCTCCTCCATTTAGGGTACGCAGTATTTTTTTCATCAATTTTCTGCTACATGAAGAGACGGTTAATAATTAGTTTAGATCAAGAGAATCCAGAGAAAGAAATTAGTATAAATCAAGAGAATCGAAGAGCCCGTATGCTCATTAAGTATGTCGTCTTCCACATCAAGTAAGTATTTCGTATACACCTATATATATTTTTTTTAAAATTTGTAATTTATGCATACAATTCGACTATGCACGTGTGTGTTTAGCAGATTATTGTATAGCCAAATATACCAGCGGTTGCGAATTATGAATATTATGAAAGTTCATGGATTTTATGTTGCGTCTTACCAAGTAAAATACTATATGTTGCATGGGAAGTGAGTGTTATTATGACCAGGGGCGCAGCCTGAGAAAATTTTCACCTTAGGCTGCAAAATATGTTGTTGTTATTCGAATCGAGTTGTTCTCTGACATAGTTTGATTCGACTTGTAAAAGTTTGAGATTGACTTTCTTGTATAATAAAACGAGCCAAAATCGAATAACTAATCGAGCTTGTCTATCAAATAAGTCGAGTCGAGCATGTTCGCGTATAATCAGTTAGAGTTTTGGGTTATGTTCTAGGTTTTAAGGTTAATGAATTGAACTGAGTTTATACGAGTGGAACTCAAACTTAAATTTTTATTTGTTTATTAAACAATTAAGCCACGACAACTCGTTTATTCAATGATCACGAGTTCGAACTTGAAATATTCGATTCGAAAAATCTAGCAAGGCACATGTTTAAAGAGGTCAAAGTATGACAATAATTTTTAAATTTAATATAAATTAACTGAATTACAAAGTAAATATAAAAATTATTATACTTTCTAACTAGTCGTATTTTATATGGAGATGACTCCCATTAAACAAAACTTGTGAATTTTTAACTAATTCTCGTATACATATGACAAATATTTATTTTAATTGTTTCATCATTTTTCTTTAATAATGTACAAAAATAAATTTCTCATGTACTTGAATTTTAATAAAAATTACACAATATATTCAAAAAATTACTATAAAACAGTATAATAGTTATGTCATTATTGTTATATGGCGTTCATTTAAAGGACATATGTCATTAATTTCATTGAACTTGTCAGATAAATAAATGAGATTTAGTAGTAAATTTCATATAATCAACTATCATTTTTTTAAAAAATTTAGTGAATATATAAACTTGATTGTGAAATCTATAAATTCAATTATATATTAAGTATTCTAATGAAAGTCTAGCCCAATCAAATGTTGTCTCGAATGAAATTATTTAAATAAAATCTATTTAATCAAATAATAAAAATAAACACAAAAATGACATAAAAGATGCATAATAATCTAAAAAGAAAAGTGGAAAGAAACTTAAATCACGTTCAAATATATAATTCATTGATTTGATGTAAACAAATTTAACTTATTTTAGTTAAAATAAGAAATATATTGACTAATATAATATAACATGGATTAAAATATTTTTTTACAAACAAAATCGAAAAATTAAGATAGGGTAGGAGCCGACCCCAGCCTTTGGTGGCTCCGCCACTTATTAAGACACTTCATTGAAAAGACATATACAGTGAAAGTAATTTATCACGACGCAATATATATTAATTTCATTATATAATTTAATTTTTATGATGTGAACATTTGAATTAGTGAGATATTTGGGACTGGCATATCTAATGCACCAAATTCCTATTTAAAGTGTTTGGTTTGACAATCTTTCATTTGGTTTTTAATTAGTTTGTCACTTTATAATACTAAATATGTGGTTTTATTAACAATTATCCACGGCCAGCCCGTGTCACGAGGGAATTTGACCGTCTCATAGAAAATGTTCCATATAGGTTTTATTGGAAATGTTATGGAGCTAACCGTTGGCTCCATAACAGAGCCAACGGTTGGCTCCATAGCAGGACTGACGAATTAGTCGGGGCATAACTCCGGATATCGTGGCTAGCTACCAAAAAAAAGATGATTTTAAGATTTAAATGATTTTAAGGGACATCTTGAAAAGTATTCAATATAATTTCGAAATGGATTTTTTGAGGGAGATACTTATTTAAAGTCTATTATGTTATTTGTACCAAACATATTTTTATTTAAAAAGTGATCTTATATAGTCAAAAGTCAATTTCAAAAATGTTTCCAAACATACACTTAAACTCCCATCACTATTATAAGAAAATGATATAATTTCAACGGAAAATTCCAACTGAAATATATTTCAATGCTATTATTTCAGTTGAAATTTTTCAATAACTTCCAGCGACAATTTTTTGTTGGAATAAGTGTTGAATTGAAATTTTTGTTGCATTCTACGATTTCAACGATATATTTTCTAAATGGTTAAATTGAGCGAAAATAAAAATTTCAACAAAAATTGTATATTTCAACAAAATTCTTAATGTAATATAAAATAATTCCAACATAATATGTTGGTTGGAATTTTTGTTATAATCGTTTTAACGGAAATTATACCATTGAAATATATTACCGTTAGAAACTATATTCATTCCAATGAAATATCCGTTGAAAATTTTATTGAACTATATTACCGTTGTAATATGACACTTTTTTGTGCATGAGGCAATACTCGATCGAATCTACCCAAGCAATTTACCTACCTCCATTCCAAACTATAATTATGATCAATGTATAATTTCCATCTAATTAAATGCAATTTCTGAGGACTAGTTTTACTACATTCATTGAATTTGACAACTTTGTTGGTTATTACACCACGTCTAGTAAAACAATTTCATCCTTGCAAAAGTAAAAGCCCCACATTAATCATTCATACTCACTAGTGAAAATCATAGTTTAGGTATGCATTGTATTGGAAGTAGAAAAAAATTAGTGGTATAAGATATTAAGATGGCCTTCATAAATCATAAATATCATAGTTGATCAATCAATACAATACTTAGATGGAAGTTAATGCCATACATATATGAGATCTGCTCCCCTACCCACGGTGGGCAGGGCATTAATATGTCCACCGCTTATGTGGCATGTATACATTGGGCATAAGCAGTGGGAACAAATGTGTATGCCACATAAGCGGTGGACATATTAATTCTCTGTCCATCATAGGTAGGAGAACAGATCCGTATATATATATATAGCTGCTCATTTAGCTATATAAATTCATCTTTTTACATGTGCTTCATAATAAACCCTAAGTTCAAAGATCTAACCATATACTACGTGGCTTAGTGGGGACTATATAAAAAACCTAATAAGGGCATTGCCCAATCGGTAGTCACAGCTTGTTAACGGTGAACAAGCCAAAAAATATAGTAGAGGGAAATTCAATGAATTATAATTTCAAATAAATATTTATAGATATAAAGTAAATAATAATTAACAAGTCCAAATGTCACTGGACTATAGATACATGAAGAGGGTAAAGGTAAATCTTGAAATAATTTAAATGAAAGGGAGCAAAATATATAAATATAAGAGATGGCAAATTTGAGTGTATATGTGTGAAGAGTGACTGAACTTATAAATTGAGTTAAAATTAAAATTTACACATAATATATAATATATATATTTTCACCTGTATCCTGACTAGTGACTAGACATGGCCAGGTGCCGGGTCCGGGTCCGGCCCGGCCCGGCGGGTCGGCGGGCCTCAATTGTTAGACCCGTAACCGGCCCGGCAATTCCTATGGGCCGGTTCATTTGAACCGGCCCGGTCCGGCGGTTCGTTGAATCGCCGGGTTAAAAAAAATAAAAATAAAAATGAACTACGACTCGTCGGAAAAACCGGAACCGGTCCCGGCCCGGCCCGGCCCGTCTGGACCGGTTAATGAAAACCATTGAACCGTAACCGGACCGCTTTGGGCATGGTCCGGTTCACGGCCCGTGTACTATTCATGCCGGTACCGGTGCCGGTTTGGTCCGGGCCGGTACCGGTTCACGGTACGGGCCACGGGCCAGTTCGGCCCGTGGCCATGTCTAATCCTGACTCAGCTCTGACTATGACGGTATGACCAACTAATTCTTTATATTCCTTCTCAACATGACATGGCATGGCATGTATGATGGTTAATGCATCATCATTCATGATTCATAAACTAATTAAAACACCCATGTAATCTTATGTAATTATCTTTTGCCCCTGTTTTAATGTTTAATTGTCTTGTGAGCACTTCGGCTGTTTTGAAGTATGAAATGGGTTTGGCTTCGAGAATCTCCGTGTTTTTAAAAGGGCCAATTTTGGAAAAAAAAAAAAATATTATGAAAATAAGAAATAAAAAATTAATTGTAGGTGAGGCAAGAAAAGACAGTGATGTGATTATGGGGACCAGTCCACGTCAGTCACACTCAAAGCAACATTGGATTTATATAAATTTATTTTTATATTGACATCATTAAATTGAATCGGGATTTTGAGAATTGGTGGAGGGCATAGCCGCATAGAAATATTAATTAGTATCGTGAATAAAATGTGCATGTCAGCATATATCAAATCTTAAAATATACCATCATATTTGTGTGCTAGAATGTAAATATCTAATATTACATGTGAAACCAATAATTTTATTGTTTATCTATCTCCTGAAAAAATGACCATATTATATATGTAAATTATAAACCACAAGGTTAATCGAGATTTACAGATAATTACTTTTTAACCTTGACTTGCTTAGAGCAGAACCAGATTAAGTTGGGTCATTCAAACCGGTTAACAAGCAGTTTGGTTAAACATATGCATTCAACCGGCCTGATCAACCAGATTTGACCCGACAAAATATTTTTCTCGTTTTTAAATAGTTATGATGAATTTTTATGACGATATACAATTTTATTAAAATTTTGAGATATAAAATTTACATAAGAATTATTTATTTATATATATATATATATTTATGATAAAAAAACATATATATGAAATTTACCTTTTCACCCATAACCTAAATGACCACGGCTTTTACCTTAACGAGTTTGAAAACATTACTTCAAAGTTGAAAATGTGAAAAAGAAAATCGAACATCTTAATTGAAAAGGAAATATATCTCAAAATTTTCAAAAGTCAATACAATAAATTCTCATGTCTCCTAAAAGACTGCTAGGAAGCTTCATATTTCATTGTGAAACAATGAAAATTGAATACGCCCCTCCATTCTCGACATTTTATTTTATTTTATAATTCATAAAGTTCAAAAGTTTGAAGCTTCAACCTATAACACGAGCATTTGGTAATGAAAACTATTTATATATTTAGGACCTTTTATTTGACTTTTTCTTGATTTTTTGGATAAGAACAAGGATTTCAGGTCTAATTCTTCATTCGTGTGTGTCAGCGTTCAAGTATTGGGCCACCTGAAACTCCTTGAATTGAAAGTCAAACTAAAATTAATCATATTTATTTGCATAGATATTATACTTTATATTGTTGGTCTTTTGTGACATATTTCACCATTAACTAATAGCAACTAGCTGATTGTGAATAACTGTTTCGTATATAGTGGATTGCATATAATCATTTTGAAATTTTACGTAAACATGTTATTTCACAAATCTTCTCTTCTCCAAAAACTCCTATATTAAGCTTATTTAAAATCAACGTTTAAGTTTAAAAAAGTTAATGGAATAAGCTTTTTGCCAAATAAGTTAAAGAATATGTTTGATAAGCATCGTCAATTACTTAATTTTTTTTCATTTAAAAAAAAAAAACTGAAGTTTATCTTATGTAACTTTTGAAATAAATTCGTTAAATTTTTATTTAAGCAGACATATCAGCTAATTTTACTACACAATTATTATATCAACCAGCTTTTGTCTCATGCTATTAACTATAAATAATTTTAAATTCACTTATAAACTATCAGTTAATTTTATCAAAAATGGCCTAAAGAGTATAACAAGTCCGCCATAACTATTAGACTGTCTCACACACTAATTTATTAATATATATAACTATTTATGTTGGAGATGGTTTGGCGTTAAAAGAATTTGAATAGATCAAGTTGAACTGAAAATAAGTGATCCGCTTCTCTTTTGAAGTTCCAATGATATTTATGAATTTTTGTGATTACGGGTTTAATGTGAATGGAAAGTAAGAGTTTTTTTTTAAAAAAATAATAAAATCATTTTATATTTGTTATTAGTTTAATCTATTCGTTACATAGGTGATTATGAGACACCATCAATATGATTATGAGAGTTTATTTAATTTAATCTCTTATAAATATTGATTGATTATATAAATAGTAAAGGGATAATTAATTTAAATTTCTTTAACAAAAATGAATAAGTCTATACGTCACTTATTTACATTTAGTGAAGGGATTATTCATTCACTACAAAAATATATCAATAACGGAAATTTGATTTGGACCTATAATGTGTTGGGCCTGGGTCCCTTGTCGGCTTAAGCCATGGCCCAACATATGTGATATGGACTTAGTTTAATGGATGGCTTGTGGTTATTTTTTATTTATCGTACAAGTTATGTTAAAAAAAAAATGAAAAATTATACCCTAAACCGCCAAAAAATTAAAAGTTGTGTTTAAATTGCTGCCAAAACGAAACTTAATTGATTTTACAATCGAGTCTACTTTTAGTAACTCCCATATCTCGCAACTGTTGCTACCTACACATATTACCAAAACCACAAATGAAATATGGTAATTATGTTCAACAAGATTTCACTATACAATAAAGTAAATAAATATATACACAAACATAAATTAATGAATGCCAAGAAGCAACACTTCTATATTTTATTACACAATAGCTTATTATCCTAAACACACGAGTAAATAATGAAGCTAGGCCGCTTATGTAGTACTATTCAACCATGAACACCAAATCAAGAAACACACAAGAAACTACACATTATTAATTACACCCTAAAATTAAAAAAATAAAAAATAAAAGTAAAATTGCCCAATTGCCTCATCTGCTAAACTTCTATGAAGCTTCATCTCCAAAAACACACACCTATAAATCATCCAGAAAAAGATAAAAATTCCCTCTATTGCTCTTCAAACCCTTGACCTCTCTCTCAAAGTTCAAAACACAACAATGGCACAAGACAAGCAAAGCAGCTCAAATAACTCACTCAAGCTCTTTATCAAGAGACTTCAAAACTATCTCCGGCTCTTGAGAAAACCGCACGTGCCGAATGGCATCAAGAAAGGGCATTTTACCATCTTGGTGAAAAACGAGGACGGGCGGCCCACAAGGCTTATCATGGGGCTGTGCACGTTGAAACATCCCGGTTTCTTGAGGCTGCTAGAAATGGCGGAAGAGGAATATGGACTTGGGCAGAGAGGAGCACTCGTCGTGCCATGTGGGCCGGACGAGATTCGGAGGATTTTGGAAGAGAAATAGTAGTGTTTTGAGACATTCTTTCATTCTTCTTTTGGAATTTTACTTGTGTAGAGAAAGATATAGATACATTTTTTGTTGTTTATAGTTATTTATTATTAGTCATTATTTTTGGTTAAGAAACTAAAGGAGGGAGACTCTAGGATTATAAGATAACTAACTTAACAAGACTGAAAGATCAGTGAAAAGGAGAGCCTAACTGTGGATTTGGAATAAGAACTGAAAAGATTTATTCATGGGAGTATGGTATGGGACAGTAAGGGTACAAACGAGTTGAGCAGCTCGAGCTTCAATCGAGCTCGAGCCTGTAGTTTGTGCGCTCAAGTGCTCAACGAACCACAAGAATTCACTAAAATGACTTAAATAGCCATCATTGGAGTTTTTTTTATTGAAATTTTTTGACCCGAACGCTAGCGAAATTCGAGCCGATATCTAGCGTTGTGTTTTGTTGTAGAGTCTGAGCCTCGCGTAAAACAGGCTTGTTGAGCTCAAGCTCAAGCAGGTGTCAAAAAATCAAGTATGGCTCGATAAGACCAATACTCGACTCAGCTTGGTTCGTAATTTATCAAATGAAATAAAACACAGAATTCAAATACACACTGAAACATGAGATCTTATCTGCAATTTAGTATCTCCACCTGCCATTATATAAAAGCATTGGTATCAAATTTCATTCCAGTAGCTAATGTTCTGCATACCAAATACTAATAAACCCACCAAAAAGATTGCCCATATTTTAGAAAAACTTAAACAGTATTCCTTGAAAAACTATAATCAAAGGCTAGTTTATTAATAATATGCTAGATAGAAAATAAAACATTTTAGCAGCCTAAATATCGCAATTTGGCTAACAGTAGTAGCAAAAAATAACAGTAGGCACACTCTAGTTTGCCATCCACAAGGACCATAAGAAGAAAAGTGCCACCTTAAAAGAGTACAACAAATAAACATAAGAACCAACACTATCATCATCTTTCCCTTAATGCAACAATTTAAATGCATAATAAATTCTGCATTTGCCTCTTGCAGCAAATAAGCATTGAACCTAATTCGCACAGTGTCGATCAAACATCTCATAGGTTAACTAATTTGCAGTGCCACATTGTATCATTACATAGCTTCAACCTCCATTGGCAAAGGAAATGCTTTCCCACGATGGTTGAAGATCATGAAATCCAGATTGGCTGGTAAGCTTACCACCCTGCTTTGCCGAGAAAGACAAGAACGGACAATTTTAACGTAAGTATTCAGAAGCATATTAAAAGAGAAAAAGAAAAAGAAAAAGAAAAAAAAAAGCTGGAAAAGTGCTTGTGAATCTGTTATCTGCACAATTCAATCAGACATAGAATGGAAAGTGCTTGTGAATCTGCTCAGTTTTTCTTGTTTAGTTTCTTCACCTTTTCTTTAACCAAAATGATCGTTGAATTTCTATAAGATATACCATACTATAAAACTCATCTTGCAAGCGTTTTAATGACGTGTCTCTTATAAACAAAATTGACAAATGATACACCATTTTGTTGATATTATCATGGGGTTCAAAAGCCATCAATCAATTTTGCCATTCGACTAACAACCAGTCTGTAGTTGAGTTAGAAATTTTTGTTTCATTACAGGGTTGGCTGGTAATCAACTTCAGAAGGCAAATTGTCGATCTCTTGAATTCGGGAGGCATTTCTCAACTTTCTAACTTTAGGAGGTAAAGTGACAAAAAACACAGACTTTGGGAAGTAAAATGATTTTTCCAATTCTCTTATTTATAATCTTAGCTCTGCAGTTCTTCCCTACTCTCTGTGAGAACCTATACAACCTCACGTGAGATAACATCAAAGTTAACAAGACAAATAGCATAAAACAATACTAGAAACAAATATCAAGAAAAATGCTTTAAACTGTTGATATACAACTTTACGGCTCTTTTTAGTCCAAGACCAGAAATAGATTACAGAATGAAAGAATACACAGGACATGGAAGTTGGAACAAGTTTGAGAACACGAGAATGAAGAGATCTTGTAATTGCCAACAACTACATACTTGTAAACTCACGAGTGTTAATCTTAATACCCAACAAATTACAGGCTCACAGCACAACCCAACAATGTGAACGCATTAAAGCACTGGTTTTGCCAGAAATCATGAACCTTGCTAATCAAGAGGCCCATTTGACGATACACCATACATTTAAAGAAACTAGAAATTCATTATCAACTGATTGCTTAGAGTTAGATTCACACAATAATGCTATACAAATGCATATTATTGTTGTTCCCAAAGAAACAACACACGCCCCAACGAAAAATCCTAATTCTTCACATGACTTATTCAGTCACATTAAAAAAAAGTAACACCTCGGGCAAATTAGTGCCCTCCACCTAAAATTCATTGACATGCTACCCCTTTAGATTCAACAACCTTCTATTAATGCAACAATGAATTACTACAATTAAGTAGATTAACACAATAATATCACAAGAAAGTAAATAACAGGTAATTAAAAAATTACCTATTCTCATCAGAATGTGGGAGTATCGACAAGAACTTCCCAGGGACGGTTAAAGCAGCCCACATACACAACAATAGTCCTCCAATCAGCTCAATTACTACCTGAAAAATAAACCAAGAAAAAAACAACAACAAATCAATTAACCTAAAAGTAAGCAAAACACATCAAATTGTAGGTAGAACTAAATTACGTTGATTGGTGGCCCTGAAAACTCATCCTCGGTGATCTTGAGCAGGGATCTATCTGCAAATGATACAAAATCGACAGCCCATCAGAATCTAATGATCGGAGCAAAGAAAGATACAAGTGTAGATCGATAGTGTGAAGGGTACACTGGATGGTGGAGTAGGCCGCGTGTGAGAGGAACAAAACCCCGAAAACTCCGACGAGGAAGCCTGCGCCCATGGCTACTGTTTTTCCGGCCTCTGTTTAAGTGTTTTGCAGTTGGCTGGGGAGTAGAGATCGCCGGCCGACGACTGCGAAATTGGAGTGAATTTTGGATGGATTTTGAGTCTTGATCCCCAATGCGTTTCTCCACGTACGTACATAATATTGCTTTGGGCTGCCTCTGGGCCTAAGGATACCGATATTGGGCTGGTTTAGGCAAAAGTGACTGTGAAGAGTAGTCCCTTTTGCTAACTTAAAAATTAATATAAGCTATTTTATATGTTTACTATATACATTATGAAGAATTTTGCAAAATATAACATTAAAAATAAACCATACATAAAGTTATAAACTAAAGAATAATGCAATTTAGGACCAAATACAAAATCAAACTACAGATCGATTATTCATAAATAGTTAAATATGTTATCGTGATCAATTGTAGATCGAATATTACTTGAGTTATTTAAATGTTTCTCTCAAATTCTTTCATTTAATCTAAATCTTTGAATTCAATTCATGTTACTAACTATATGAATGAAAAGAACAACAATAATATGATTATTATGTCGCACGTAAAATTTCGTTTTATACTGATTTTAATGATTCTTCATCTTTGAAAATGAGAAATTTTCAAAATTCCAAAAATTATTCTAGGTACGTTATTGCCAGTGCATATCACACAAGTTGCATTCTAGTTAACTACCATAAGAAAATATTTATTGGATCAATTCGTTGATATTTGGATAATCTTTTTTTTGACTAATTTGTAGATAAATGGTAAAGATAAGCGAACCGGGCCTATTAAACCTTCATTTAGCTACTAATATTTAAATAATAGCTATCAAAAGATATGGAGAACTTAGGTTATCTTCAGAATCTTTTGTATCAAATTATTTTTCAACATTAGAGAATAAAATGTCGACCAACTTACACAAAATTTAATTTAAAATCGTGAGTTGATTGAAATTTGCAAAATAAATAAATAAATAAATACACCTCACTTTCCACATTTCACTTTCGAACACATGATTCCTCGTGTAATAAGGTCGCAGGTCACGCTTGCAAACAAAAGGATACGAACATGAGTTTGTGGGTTCGAATTAATGTAATGTCTTTTCTTCCGTAATGTAATAAATATTTAATTTTATTTGTAAAATTCAGAAAAACTCGTAATTTTTATTATAATTAAACTAAAAAAAAAACCTCAATCATTTAAACTGCAAATATAGACAATGGCAGTGACTAATATCTGGTAACTGATGTGACAGCTCAGCCCAATCACTCATTCTGCATAAAAGAAAGAACCTCATAAGTCATAATAAGGCCACAGACCATTTTCAGTCCACACACACCACAACTCTATTCAATTTCAATCCCGATCACCAATCAATCACTTACAGTCCAACCCACAAAACCTGGGACAACAACCACCACACATCATCATAATCCCACCACCTTTCCAGGGCCACATAAACCCTTCGGTCCAGCTAGCCCTGCACCTCGCCGCCAAGTGCTTCGTCATCACTTTCGTCAACACCCAATTCATCCACCATCGGATCATCACATCGGCAAGTAAAATCGACGGTGAAGATTTGTTCGCCCGAGCACGCGGGTCGGGTCTTGACATCCGGTACAGGACGATTAGCGATGGGTTTCCCCTGTCGTTTGACCGGTCTTTACACCAGGAGCAGTTTATGATGGGCCGGATCCATGTGTTACCGGCCCATGTAGACGAGATTGTGGGCGAGCTAGTGGGCTTGGATCCCCGGCCCGCTTGCTTGGTCGCGGATACTTCTTCGACTTGGGGATATGATGTGGCCCGAAAGTATGGGCTCGTATTTGTTTCCTTGTGGACTCAACGGGCGGCGGTTTTGTCGATTTACTGCCACGTGGACTTGTTGAGGGCAAATGGTCATTATGGTTCAAAGGGTGAATGATT
>BKCP01011070.1:580574-596142 GCA_008636005.1 Striga asiatica | reverse complement strand
AAAAAAAAAAAAAAAATCATTTACAGGCTTCAATTGCTAATAAAAAATTTGAGAATATGAGAATTTGTTGCAATTTTATTTTTCAAAGGACTAAAATTACAGCAAATATTAAATCACTAGACGAAAAAGAAAAATGTTGAAACATTTGAATTAAAATTGTTATGACGTTAAACTAACATGAGTAAAAATTACAATTTTGCCGTTCTTGCCTATAATAGAATTTGATTTTATTGTTTTCTTGTTTATCATATAACATTAGATTTCTGTTTCCAATACATGTTTCAAGTACAATCAGCATTGGCTAGATATATAAGGATAATAAAGTGTTAAGTTTAATCATCTTAACTCTGTTTCAAAAGACAAAGATTTTAGCTTCAAGCATTTATAGTGATTTTTTTTTAATTGATCTCAGATAATCGCGGAAACGCCATAGATTACATACCTGGTGTGAAGCCATTGGAACCGAAAGACTTAATGTCGTTTCTCCAAGAAACCGATACCTCATCACCGATGCACCGAGTAATCCACAAAGCCTTTTCTGATGTGAAAAAAGCCGATTTCATCCTATGCAATACCGTGGTAGAGCTCGAGCCCGAACCCATTTCCGCGCTGAATGAAATCCGGCCCACATATGCAATCGGGCCTTTGTTTGATTCCCACTACTTCACTAACCCATCCGTCGAAATGAACTTGTGGGCCGAATCGGATTGTGCGCGTTGGCTTGCTACCAAGCCTCATGGCTCGGTCGTGTACGTTTCTTTTGGTAGCTTTGTGCACACAAAGCAAGAAGATATGATCAAGACGATTGCAAACGGGCTCATGCTAAGCGGGCTTGATTTCATTTGGGCTTTGAGGCCCGAGAGAGTGAGCTCGGAGCCCGATGGGTTTCGGGAGAGTGTTATTGGGAGTAGAGGTTTGGTTGTGCCGTGGTGCAAACAAAAGGCGATTCTGTCAAATTCTGCTGTCGGGGGGTTTTTGACGCACTGCGGGTGGAACTCGATAATGGAGAGCATTTGGGCCGGCGTGCCTTTGATTTGTTTCCCTTCGGTGGGTGATCAAATCACGAACCGGAAAATGGTGGTGGATGATTGGAGAATCGGAATCGATCTTTTTGGAGCGAATAAAATGTTGGGCTCAGATGCGCAAATGCGGAATTAAAAACACCGGAGTAAAATGGTGAACATTAATCCCAATCGCAGCAACTCAAAAATGACAAAAGAAAATCTCTTGCAATAAAACAGGAATAATTCTTTTCTGATGTAGAAGATCAGATTAAACTGCGACCACAGAGTATACTAAGAATATCCCAAATAAATAAAATATGCAAGAAAAACGACACCAAGATTTAACGTGGAAAAACCTCCAATGTAGAGGAAAAAACCACGGGACAACCTCCGAACAATTCCACTATATTTTCAAGATAATTACAATATCTTTTCACACTCCCCTATACTAGAAATGTAAAATATAGTGTCCCAGTGAGACCCCACTCCTATTCAAATATTACAAACAAGGAGTAATAGAGATGATACCCGACCCGGTGTATTTTTCCCACACCCAAAGGATTTACTCAAACACTCTATTTTTCTCTCACTGAAAAATAACACTCACAAGAAATATTATTCTTGTTATCTTGCTCTCTCTTTTTCTCTCTTTTTTCTTTTGCTTGGTACATTTCCATCTGCTGAAACCCCCTCTATTTATAGAGGGGAAATGCCATGTGAACAAAGAAAAAAAACCGGCTGCACCTTCCTCAATTTTTCTTCATTGTAGGCGTGTGACAATTTTTCTTCTTTCCATAATGGTGGCTAAGCCCACCAATTTTGACTTTTCCTTTTGATGCTGGATACTACAATTCTCCCCCTCCAGCCAAAAGGAAATATACTGCAGACCTTTACATGCATTCCATGCCGATTAATTCGGCACAATGTTGAAGCTTTCCTCCTGTTACAACTTTCGTCATCATGTCAGCAGGGTTTTCGTCAGTGTGAATCTTTTCCAACTTGAACTGTTGTTCTTCCACTGCTTGACGTAGCCAATGATATCTGACATCAATGTGCTTCGTGCGAGAGTGGTACATCGCATTCTTACTTAAATCCAATGCGCTCTGACTATCGCAATGGATATCGTACCTTTCCTGCTTCATTCCCAATTGTTGAAGAAACCTCTTCAACCAAAGCATTTCTTTTCCTGCTTCTGTCAGTGCAATATACTCGGCTTCAGTAGTCGACAAGGCAACAGATTTCTGCAATTTAGATTGCCAAGATACAGCTCCTCCTGCAAATGTAAACACAAGCCCTGTAGTAGATTTTCTACTATCCAGGTCACCTGCCATATCCGCATCTGTATAACCCTCAAGAACTGGGTTTCCTTTGCCGAAGCTCAAGCACTTATTTGCACTACCTTTTAAGTACCTCAAGATCCACTTCACAGCTTCCCAATGTTCCTTCCCTGGATTGGAAAGATACCTGCTAACAACTCCAACCGCGTGAGCGATATCTGGTCTAGTACAAACCATGGCATACATCAAACTCCCGACTGCCGAGGAGTATGGAACACCCGCCATAGCTTCTTTTTCTTCTTGACTCATAGGACAACTTCGTTTGCTGAGTTTGAAGTGATTGGCCAACGGTGTATTGACCGGCTTAGCTGATTTCATGTTGAATCTCTCCAGAATCCGATTCACATACCGTTCTTGCGATAACCATAACCTCTTGGATTTTCGGTCTCGCATGATCTGCATGCCCAAAATTTGTTTCGCCGGGCCCAGATCCTTCATATCAAAGGACTTTGCTAAATCCTTCTTTAAATCACTAATCAGCTTCATATCATGTCCCACTATCAACATATCATCTACATATAACAGAAGGATAATGAATTTATCACCTGGAAATTTCTTAACGAACACACAATGATCTGCGTCAGTCTTCGTATATCCATGGCTCGCCATAAACGAATCAAATTTCTTATACCACTGTCTTGGAGCTTGTTTCAGTCCATACAAGCTCTTCTTCAATCTGCAAACCATGTGCTCCTTTCCAGTCTTCTCAAATCCTTCTGGTTGCTCCATGTAGATTTCTTCATCTAGGTCTCCATGAAGAAATGCAGTCTTCACATCTAGTTGTTCAAGCTCCAAATCCAAGCTAGCCACCAATCCGAGTATTACTCGGATAGAGCTCATCTTTACAACCGGTGAGAAGATTTCATCGAAATCTATCCCTCGCTTTTGTCCAAATCCTTTCACGACTAAGCGAGCCTTGTACTTCAACAGCTTGTCACCATCTTTCTTAAGCTTGAACACCCATTTATTTTTCAAGGCTTTTCTGCCTTCCGGAAGCTTCACAAGCTCATAAGTTTCATTTTTCACCAGTGAATCCATTTCTTCTTGCATAGCTTTCATCCACTGGGATTTATCCTTATGAGTTTGTACTTCTCCAAAGCTTTCTGGCTCCCCTTCTTCCGTGATGGTAATATACGTGGAACTAGGGTACCTCGTAGATGGTTGGATCGCTCGATTTGATCTCCTGAGCTGAGGCGGAGCTTCGAGGTCTTCTTGCTCGACACCTTCACCATCACCATCTTCTATTGCTGGTTCATCATCAACCCTGAGTTCTCCATCACACTCTCCCCCTACTGTGGCATCTCTAGGAGGTTCTACAGGTGAAAGATCCACCTTACCACCTGGTTCTCTGATTTCTGGTGAAGCAGAATCAGACATAGTTTCTTGCTCATGGAATACTACATCTCTACTTCTGACAATTTTTCGTTTTTCTGGATCCCATAACCTGTAGCCAAATTCCTCATCTCCATAGCCCAGAAATATACAAGGAATGGCTCTATCATCAAGTTTTCGTCTCTGTTCCTTGCTTACGTGAGCAAAAGCTTTGCATCCAAACACCTTCAAATGAGAGTATTTAACATCATGTCCGGACCATACTCTCTCAGGGATATCAAAGCCCAAAGGAACAGATGGAGATCGGTTGATCAGGTAGCACGCCGTTAGAACAGCTTCACCCCAGAATGGCTTAGGTAACTTAGCCATTCTTAACATACACCTCACTTTCTCCATAATGGTTCTATTGATTCTTTCAGCCACACCATTATGTTGTGGGGTTCCAGGTACAGTCTTCTCATGCCTGATTCCATGATCAGCACAATAATTCTTGAATTCATGGGAAGTATATTCCCCTCCATTATCTGAGCGAAGACACTTCAAAGGTTTACCAGTTTGTCTCTCCACCATAGCGTGAAACCTTTTGAAGTACTGAAAAACTTCGTCCTTCGTTCTCAAGAAATACACCCACAATTTTCGTGAAGCATCATCAATAAACGTCACGAAATATTTGCTACCACCGAGACTCTCCTCTTCCATGGGTCCACATACATCAGAATACACCATCTCCAACACATTCTCTTTCAGCTTCGAGGTTTTGCTGAAAGACACTCTATGATGCTTCCCAAAGAGACAATAATCACAAGGATTTAGTTTTGAATCTTTGGCAAACGGGATGAGGGACTTTCTTGCCAAAATTTGCAATCCTTTTTCACCAATATGAGCCAGTCTTTTGTGCCACAAATTTGGCGAAGCATCATCTTCGACTGCATTCAGGCCACCCTTGATCAGCTTCACTTGAGTTCTGTACAGTGTCGATCTCACTGTACCTTTAGCAGCTAACAATGATCCTTTGGTAAGCCTCCATGTGCCGCTACCAAAATTGTTAGTGTAGCCTGCTAGATCCAATGCATGCACAGAGATCAGATTCAGACGTAAGTCAGGTACATGTCGCACGTCCTTCAGTGTTATTGTGCACCCAATATCAGTTTGAATGCACACATCACCAACTCCCACAATATTTGCAATGCTGTCGTTGCCCATCTTTACTCTACCAAAGTCTCCTTCTTTGTATAGAGAAAAGAATTCCTTGTGAGAGGTGGCATGGTAAGATGCGGCCGAGTCAATGACCCATTCAACACATGAATCTGCAACATGACACTCTTCTTCTTCAACAGAGAGCAACACCACTTCCCCATTGATCACAGGGGTTGCGGTATTTTCATCGTTCTCTGATTTGTTATTCCTCCGATCTCTGTTCTTCCAGGCTTTGCAGTTTCTTTTGATATGCCCCTCTTCACCGCAGTGATAACATTTGAATTTTCTTCTGGGTTGAGATTGTGATTTATCTCTGGATTTGTTATTCCGGCCTCTGCTTTTACTTCTCCCCCTGGTTTCTGTGACCAGGGCTTGGGAGCTGCTTGCTCCTGAATCTTTTCTTCTTGTTTCTTCATTAAACATACTGTCTTTGACTTGGGTCAAAGTCAGTTTTCCTTCAGGAGCAGAGTTGCTCAACGAGACCACCAGAGTCTCCCAGCTATCCGGTAAAGAACTCAAAAGTAACAACGCCTGCAGTTCTTCGTCAAGTTTCATCTCCATGGTAACAAGTTGGTTTACCATGTCTTGAAACTCATTCAAGTGTTCTGCAACAGACCTTCCATCCCGATATTTTAAATTCACAAGCTTTCTGATAACGAAAGCTTTATTTTGTGCAGTCTTCCTTTGATACATCTGCTCGATTTTGTTCCACAGTGTATGGGCTTTCGACTCTGTGGCAACATGGTGGAATATGCTGATATCCACCCACTGTCGGATTAAACTGACAGCCTTCCTGTGTAACTTTTTCCAATCGTCATCCTTCACGTCATCTGGCTTGTTATCTCCCTTTTCTACAGGATCATACAGATCTTTGTAGAAAAGTATGTCCTCCATTTTTGGCTTCCAAATGGAGTAATTTGTTGCTGTCAGCTTCACCATGGTACCCACGTTCTCCTCCATTTAATTTACACTGGTTGATACAGAGCCCAACTTAAGCTCTGATACCACTTGTTGGGCTCAGATGCGCAAATGCGGAATTAAAAACACCGGAGTAAAATGGTGAACATTAATCCCAATCGCAGCAACTCAAAAATGACAAAAGAAAATCTCTTGCAATAAAACAGGAATAATTCTTTTCTGATGTAGAAGATCAGATTAAACTGCGACCACAGAGTATACTAAGAATATCCCAAATAAATAAAATATGCAAGAAAAACGACACCAAGATTTAACGTGGAAAAACCTCCAATGTAGAGGAAAAAACCACGGGACAACCTCCGAACAATTCCACTATATTTTCAAGATAATTACAATATCTTTTCACACTTCCCTATACTAGAAATGTAAAATATAGTGTCCCAGTGAGACCCCACTCCTATTCAAATATTACAAACAAGGAGTAATAGAGATGATACCCGACCCGGTGTATTTTTCCCACACCCAAAGGATTTACTCAAACACTCTATTTTTCTCTCACTGAAAAATAACACTCACAAGAAATATTATTCTTGTTATCTTGCTCTCTCTTTTTCTCTCTTTTTTCTTTTGCTTGGTACATTTCCATCTGCTGAAACCCCCTCTATTTATAGAGGGGAAATGCCATGTGAACAAAGAAAAAAAACCGGCTGCACCTTCCTCAATTTTTCTTCATTGTAGGCGTGTGACAATTTTTCTTCTTTCCATAATGGTGGCTAAGCCCACCAATTTTGACTTTTCCTTTTGATGCTGGATACTACACAAAAATGTTGCTTCGTGTGAGGAAGTTGCGGAGAGGATTAACGCGTTGATGAGCGGAGACTTGCACGACGAGTTGAGGAGGAATATCGGGCGAGTTAAGGAGAAGTTAGAGAATGCGATGACGAGGAATGGATCGTCGCGAATGAATTTCGATAAATTTGTGGAGGATTTGAAAGCCAAAATGGAGAGTTGTAATTGTTAGATTAAGCCATATTGAATTCTATGAAGAAGAAGAAGAAGACTAAGTAATCATGATGCTTAGGATGGCTATGCAAAAGTATTGTAGGCAAAAGTTTGTGGAGAATAGGGCATTAACGCTCCAAACATTTGAGAAGTTAGGACATGCGAGGTATAAGAAGTGAGATAATTATGATTAATGAATAATGTATTTTTCTCGAAATAATTTGTGTTTATTCATGACTTTGGACCTTTGGTGAAGAAAAAATTACCAAACTTGAAGAAACTGAATTTATTTTATATCTAATCATCATACTATTTCTACTCGGGAAAATTTAAACCCATTCCAAGAAAATAGAAGAATAAATATCAAGAGATTTATTCTATTTAAAAAACAATAAATTTTTAGCTTTTTATTATTTATATTAGATTGTTCTAATTTAACCTTTTTTTCAGTTTTGCTATGAAACCATCGGATGGCTCGCTTATGGAGTCATCCATAATTATCCACAAATGGTGTATTGACACGTGTCCTACAATAAATGCACATTGGACACGTGTCAATACATAAAGTTATGGATTGTTCCATAAGGGAGCTATTCGATGGTTCCATAGAATTACTGCCTTTTTTTTAATATACTACTAGTACAGTACCCGTACAATTACCTACTTTATTTTTAAAATGCACTTTTTGTATTTAAATTGCCTCATTACATTAAAAATATCATGAAAATAAAATTTATATATTATTGACCATTTTATGTATAACATTCTAAGTTTGATTCTTTGGAACGTAAAATACTTTATGAGTGTTCGAATTTTATCTAAAATTATGTATTATTAGTTATTAATTAATAAATTACATTTAAAAAAAAATAAAGGATCTTATTTATTAAAAAAAATTATAGTAGAAAGAAAGTAGAGATTTTTAGGATTTTTTCACACTATTTTTTTTAATTCTAATTCAGAATTTTGATTAAGTAAGATTGAAAAGAATCATTTGTTTTTCTAAAAATTCAACCGAATTTTCATACCAATACACTGATTTTTTATCAAACAAATTGATCCGAATATTTGGTTAAAACAAAGTGAAAAAAAAAATCATCAATTTTTCCCAAAAATGGAACCAAATTTTTCTAACACTGCGGCGATTTTTTTTACTAAACAAATTGAATTGAAATTAATTTTAATAAAAGATCAGAATATTTGTTAAGATTTATGCAACTGTTTCTCAGTAAATGGTTAAGAAAAACATAAGGATCCAAAAACATCGGTTCATTCAAATTTTAAAAAGTTGCACATGATTTGATTTGAACTTTATTTCCTAATTAATTGAATAAGGTTTGATTTTAAATGTCAAAGATGAACCGATTTTGTTACCAAAAGGTGGATACAATTTTGAATGTATATCCAGTCCAAATTTTAATTTGTTTTAAAATAAAAATTGTTTTATTCAATTTGCACACATTTTTTTAAAGAAAAAATTATTCAAAAAGATTGAAAGAATTTGTTAAGAATTATACAACTATTTATTTCCTAAATTTGTATCCAATTTGCACGTTTTTTAAATTAATTTGTATTTGAATTTGTTTTCGTGAATCCCCAAACTTGTCACAAAAAAAATAGGATTCAAATTTGATAAAAAAAAATAAAAAATGATACAAAATAAATAAGATTCATATTTTGGCGTAAGAATCTCCAAATTTATTACAAAAAAAATGAGATTTTGTTACTAAAGATCTAGATGTATTTTTTCAAAATTTCTACTAATTGTAAGTCAACCCATATATTTTTTTGGTCAAAGTTACTAAAAATAATTTTACCAACAACTTTTTTATATTAGTATAGATTTTTGAATTTGAATTGTCTCATGACATTAAAAATATCATGCTTATCAATTTTATTTTTCAAATCCTTATCTGATTATTTACTTGTTTTCTATATATATATATTTGTAACAACCATTAGTATTTTGGATAGCTACGAATCAAAAAAATATAAAATATCTATATAAAATATAAAAATAAAATTGATATCAAATGATATTTTTATTTATGTAAACTAACACAAGGAACGATATAGTAATATATTATTTAAAAACATGGATTTAAGTAATAAATCGAAAATTTGTGAAAACCGATTTGAGTGCAAACCAAAAGAGTGTGATTAGAACGTGTATTTCGATTTATTACAAATATATAGTATATATTTTTTTATTTGTTGCTTGGTTTGTAGATATATTGTTTTAACAACCAAAGATATTTTGTAAATTGTGGAGTCTAAGAAGTATAACTTTTATATTCAAAATATCATTTTATAAAAGATCGGGTTAGTCTAACAAATAAGCTCATGCTTATCGATCTTATTTTTTAATTGCATATCGGAATAGTTAATTAGTTTGTTTGTACATATTTTTTTTTTATTCCAACCAAATATATTTAGTATTTTGAATATTGTGGATTCTATGAATAATTCAAATATTGGTATATGGTTGTAGATTTTAATTCGAATTCATATAGGATTAGGATTTATGGTTATAGATTTATTTGGTTTTTACAACCCAATGGTAGAAGAATTATCAAAGATTTGGTGTAATATTTGGCTAGATATATCATTGCACTAATAAGCGATTAAAATTCTAAATTATGTTAAATGTGATTTTCGTTTGATTATATTCCAAGTAAATCATTAGTATTTATCAGTAGAATATTTTTTTTCAAACCCTTATCCGATTAGTTTCTTGTGTTTTATATATATATTTGTAACAACCATTAATATTTTGGATAGCCTGGATTATATGAATCAATAAAATATAAAATATATCTATATAAAATATAAAAATAAAATTGTTATCAAATGATATTTTAATTTATGTAAACTTCCAATCGGATCAATATAGTAATATATTATTGAAAACCATGGATTTAAGTAATAATCCGAAAAATTGTGAAAACCTATTTGATTGCTCATAAACGAGTGTGATTAGAACGTGCATTTCGATTTACTGCAAATATATAGTATATATTATTTGATTTGTTGCTTGATTTGTAGATATATTGTTTTAACAACCAAGGATGTTTTGTACATATTTTTTTATTCCAACCAAATATATTTAGTATTTTGGATAGTGTGAATTCTTTGAATGATTCAAATCTTGGTATATGGCTGTAGATTTTAATTCAAATTCATATAGTGGGCACCATAAGCCATGCCACAATATGATGTGGCATGTGATGTGACTTTTTTAATTAGATTTATCAATTCAATGATAGATATTAGGTGGCTTTTTTAAAAAAACTAATTCATACGAAATCAGTTTATAAACTGTTCCCAAAATCAATTGTCGTTCCCCCAAATCCACTTCAACGTCACACAACCTCATTCACCGACGCCACCGCTATGGCCACAGTCGAGAGCTTTTTGCGGTGCTTTTTCTGGCGAAATGGTGGCCGCAGCGATCTGCTTTGGGGGGAGAGAGGAGTTCGAGCAGTTGGGGAAAGGGGGAATTCGTACCTCGAATTCAAGCTGTCGGGGAGAAATTAGAGCTCGTTGTTAGATAGGTTGAGGTCGGTGGCTTTAATCACATGCATACAAACACAGACAATAGAAAAAGCAACCAAAGCCTTCTAAATCAAACAGAAAAAAAGATTCGATCTTTAACCATGAAATCGACTTTTGCTTACAAAATTAGCTCATGAAAAAAATAAAAAGCCAGGAATTGATAGAACCCAAGAAAATATGATCCCAAATGATGGCCTAAATTGTTGATTCAGATAGTGAAAATGGAACAAATATGTGCAATTTTTCTTTTTTTTGTTACCTTTATTCACTTCATTACTCCCAGTCATAGGCCGCCCCTCAAAAATTGAAATAAAAAATTGGTAAAAAGGAGAAAAGGAGAATCTTTTTGCATCAAGTATTATTATTAGGTTGTTAAAGTTGTTAAAAAAGACAAAAAAATTTGAATTGATTATCAAAGATGTTTCTAAAAAAAAAGGGATAAAACGTTATCACTATCACATCCCAACGGATTACCAAAATTTTTTAAAATCATTATCACATGTGTGTTTTAGAATATTACTTATAATAGTAACTCAACATAGTTGACTCATTAATTTTAAAAGTTTACACAAATGATTTACCGACCTCTCTTTTTCAATATATTAATTTTAATTTTAAAGTGTTTCACTTTAAATTCTTTGTTCGTAGTGGTCCACGTCAATTCCTGCAGAAATCACGATTCACGCACACAAATCCAAAATCATCACCCCCAGAAAAGCAGAGAAAAAGATAGAACCAAAAATGGCAACCAACAAAAACCAGAAGCCACACGCTATAATGGTGTCCCTTCACCTTCAGGGCCACATCACCCCCTTCGTCAACCTCGCCCTCAAGCTAGCTTCCAATGGCTTCACCATCACTTTCGCCCATCTCCACTTCGTCCACCGCCAGATCTCGAAATCTCAACCCCCCACCACAGCCGCCGCCGCCGCATCTGACGCCGACGTCTTCTCCCGGGCCCGGGCTTCTGGCCTCGACATCCGCTACACGACCCTCAGCGACGGGCTCCCAATCGATTACGACCGGGCCGCCAATTTCGACCGGCACCTCGAATCGTTCATGTACCAGCTGCCGGACCACGTGGACGAGCTAGTCGGAAAATTGATCGCCGCGGACCCAAATTCCGACTATTTCCTGGTCGCCGACAGTCTCTGCATCTGGCCCGAAAAGATCGCCCGCAAACACAACCTGGTAAACGTCTCCTTCTGGACAGAGCCCGCTCTAGTCTTCTCCCTTTACTACCACTTAGATCTATTGAGAGAAAACGGTCACGTCCCCGTCAACGGCCGGCGGGTAAACGTCAATTACATCCCCGGAATCCCATCGATTAACACTAAGGACTTCGTATCATATTTTCACGATTCAGATTCAGATCTAACCCTGCTGCACAAGCTAATGTTTCGGGCCTTCGATGCAGTGAAATCCGCCGATTTCTTTCTCTGCAACACAGTCCAAGAGCTCGAACCCGATGCCATATCCGCCCTGAATCGAAAACACCCCTTTTACGCTATTGGGCCCGTCCTCCCACCGGTCCTCTCCCAAAGCCCAATAGCGACAAGCCTGCTGCCCGAATTCGACCCAACGGAGTGGCTAAGCTCCCGAGCCCAAAAATCGGTTCTCTATGTCTCGTTTGGTAGCCTTGCAAAGGTAGATAAGAGTGTGATTACGGAGATTGCGAACGGGCTTTTGTTGAGTGGGGTTGATTTTATATGGGTCGTGCGGCCCGGGATAACGGGTAATTTTGCGTGTTGTGATGGGATTTTGCCGGATGGATTTGAGGATAGTGTGAGGGGTAAAGGGTTAATCGTGCCATGGTGCGATCAAAATCGGGTCTTGTCGAGCCCAGCTGTCGGTGGATTTTTAACACATTGTGGGTGGAATTCGGTTGTCGAGAGCATTTGGTATGGTGTGCCGATGATTTGTTATCCCGTTTTTACGGACCAAATAACGAATCGGAAATTGGTGGTCGATGATTGGAGGGTCGGGATTAATTTGTGTGATGGTGAGGTTATCACGGGTGATGAAGTTAGGGATAAGATCGGGATTTTGATTAGTAGCGACGGGGAAAGGTCGAATGAGTTGAGGAGTGAAATTGGGAAAGTAAGGGAAGTTATGAAGAATGGAGTGTCAAAAGATGGGAGTTCTGAGAGGAATTTTGCTTCTTTTGTTGAGGATGTGAAGGGGGAGATAGTAAGGAGGAAATTACTTCATGGATGTGAAGAAAAAAATATGGACTTTGTTGGGTAAATAGAATGAATGAATGAATGATGACGGTCTTTGCTTGTTGTGTAATGGTGGTTGATGATATTTGACATGAAACAAAATCATAAAAGGATGTCATTTTTTTTCTCTAACTGTTGTTTTTGTCAAGAGTGCAAATAGTTTCTTGTTAAAATATGCAGGCTAGTGATATAAGATGCTTGTTAATAAAATTTGTTTTTTGCAAGGTTCTTTTTCAAGGTTTTATAAGATATATTGTTATTTTTGTCATTTTAATTTGTGGTTTGGTTTTAAATGATTGGAAGAGTATATTGGATTCTTTGAGGGCCTGTATGTAATTAGACAATCTTTTAATAGAATTTAGAAAATATAACCTCGTGATGCCTGGTGTACCATGTAAAGCATGGGTGATACTGATAGGCCTCCCTTAACGAGCCGAGCTGAGTTTGGCTCGTTTATTACTAATAATTAGCTGAGTTCGAGTTTAATGAGTCGATCTTGAGCTTTAACGAAACGAACTATAAAAAATTATATAAAAATTCTCGTTTGGAGCATTAACTAAATGGGCTTAATTTAAATAGCTCGAGTTCGGATCAATTTAGTTTAATTTAAATAGCTCGAGTTTGACTCATTTGATCCGAACTCGAGCCTTAACTAGTCAAGCGCGAGCCGAGCCGAACCAGACTCGTTTAATTTAACAGCACTAGATACATGAGAAACCTCAAGTGTTAATCAGTGTATGAGCCTTCCAAATGTACATGCAAAGATATTAGGTTATTTTACATGTTTATCATATTCTTTTAAAGCTTAAAATTAAATACGACATTCAAAATAAAAATATACATAAGTTATTTATAAACTAGACTTAAAACTAAAACATAATGGAACTTGGAAATCAACGACAAAAATAGGCCAAAAATCAACCAGTCATAAACTTTAAAAGTTAATATATTTTTAACTAATTAAGAAAAAAATTGCATAAATATAAAACAAAATGAGATTTGAAAATAAATACTGTAATTTTTTTTGGCGCTATTAAGCAATTAATGGACATCTTTTTGGTTTTCTAACAAACTCTTACTAGGCCTTGAAACATAGTTAGCAAAAGCCCAAGCCCATGTCCATGTTAGATTTGTGTCCATTGAACATGTTGAGTAGTTTTTACATGCCTAATAAGTAATAATAGGCCTTAGTCTATCACGCTAGCTTATACAATTCAATCACCAATTATTAAAATTTTATAATTAAGTCCTCTGGTTATTCGATTTACAAAATATAAATTTTTCGCACGTTAGTAATCTGTATTCATATGGTATTTTTCATAGAAAGTTATTTTTATCAGGAAGAGCAAAGTAACAAATTATATGATGTGCCATTCTCTATAGTAGCTCGATAAATCGAAGAAACGAGCTATTGAATAATTCTCTCTCGCATGTTGATGCTACACGATCTGGTGAATGGAATCGAAAAGCATATGAATGACATGTATTGTTTGAGTTCGAAAACAAACAAATAATCGTTGTTTTTATCAGTATATTTACCATAAGTTATAATCTTTTTTTATCCAGAGGGGGCCTATTTGCGACAGGGATTGCAGTACAAATTGAGCCAAACTTGGCCATGCAATATAGTTTTAGACTTAGCAGAAATTGGGAATATATAGCATGCAAAAGAAGCAGCAGATTATATCAGTATGGACGTGAAATTAATGAAAGGAACTTTAAGGTTCTTTTCGTTTTTTGTTTTTTTTCTTTTTCTTTCTTCTTCTTCTTACTATTATTATTGCTATTACTACTTTTAATTTGTTATTACTACTTTTAATTAGTTTAGTCAAGGACACTAAGTACGTACTAAGTAGGATATTAAAATTTGTGCTTTTAATTATTTAAATTTTACTATTGCCCTCGTTCAAAATTGATGATAATGAGTTTGGATTTCATGTTATTTCACTTCATGGTGGGTTCCATGTATGAGATGAAATTATTTTGTGCACGTGACATAATCCAAAAGGGGGAAAAATTTGACCCCAAATGTGAAAGGAAGGTTGGGGTAAAAACTGGCCAACCTTTTTTTGATTTTATATTAAATAACACTATCAAATATAAATAAAGATCATTCAAAATATTATATACTTATAAATGTTATATTAAAATAATATTATATTTTTCGGGCATAAGAATTAAAATTTATTTTTATTTTATTTTTAAATTAACTAAGCAACATAAAAAATATATCATCGCCTAAGATCTAGTGGCCTACGCCTCTACTTAGGTTTGACTTGCTTCACAGCCTCGCTTGTTGGCCTCTAGACGATGTTCAGTTGTTCGAGTGCATAAAAGGACCGTTTATATGAAAATTAGGCTTGTGAAAATTTTGTCTAGCAAGTGCATGCATGGTTAGCCAGACTACTACAAAGTAAGTCACGTTTGGACTGACTAAGCAAAATCTAGACGTCCGTAATTTTTTTTAATTTAATTATAAAATATATTAAAATAGTATTGTATGAATATACATTTTCAAAATTATTTAAAAAATAATGTTAAATAATTCAAATATTATGAATATATTAAATTTTAGACAAATTTTAAATTTATGACGATATTAATTATTTTTTTTATATTATATACAAGTCCTTATAAACATGTATACATATATTCATATGAGTGTGTACTAATTCAATAATATAAAATTCGAAAACTGCATTATCATGTGGGAAATTATCCCGAGTATGTGACCAATAGACTTGTAAACGAGTCGAGCTCGAACCTTTAATGGCTCGACTCGTTAAATAAACGAGCTTGAAATTGAGTTCAATTTCGGCTCGCTTATCACTAATGACGATTTGAGTTTGAGCTTTAATGAGCAGATCTCGAACTTTAACGATCTAAATTATAGAAAATTATATAAGAAATTTCTTATCGAACGGAATCAAGCTTGATTCGTTAACTAAAAACGAGTCGAGTTCAAGACTCGTTTGGTTTAACGTGACCAACAAAAACACTT
>BKCP01011070.1:563335-580514 GCA_008636005.1 Striga asiatica | reverse complement strand
TTTTCAAATGGATGAGACCCCACGATAAGTAAATATGAACCTAACTTTTTTCGGACATTTTTGTCAGAATTGCACGTGTACGTTTGCCCTATTATCTCTTTTTCGTCCCATTTTCTTACATATACCACAATTACAAAAGCTGGCATTTGCTTAAAAGTCTACCTTTCCACATTAACCTAGAAAAACCTATTTCCGTACTGTTTGAAACTTTGATCCATGCTCATGAAACTTGTTTGACTAGGTTTTGATTACAATATAATATAGCATAGCCTCTCAAATCAACCCAATTGAAAAATAACTTTAAAAATTACAACAAGAGCGAAAAAAAAAGGGACATGTTATTTATTTAGATATGTTGATTTGCAGGTTATTTGCATTAAGCAGCATGATCTACCATCAATGATTGGATTTATGTTGGGTGCTTGTTAAAGCCCTCTCAAATATTAACTGGCTAATTTAAATACATAAGTAAAAATGAAGGAATATATTAACTAATTAAATCCGGGAAGTAGAAGGAGTATTAGTGTAGAATAATGCGATTGGAAGTAAATTTTTTGGATTGAATTCGATTTACTGAAACAAAATAACTTAACTTTGAAAAAAGTTGACTGAATTGAAATTTGAATTGGATTTTGAATCTGTGTTTGTATATGAGGGTAAATTCGGTGCTGCCCCTAGGGGCAGTGCAATCATGTCCCTAGGGCTCTTGATTTCACACACACTCATGTGGGTGTGTGTGTGTATAAATCAAGAGCCTCTAGGGGCAGCATCGCCTCTTTCATATATGAGAGAAAATATAATGATTGAATTTTATGTAATTTGTGAGTGGGTAAATAATAAATTTTGTTGAAAATTATATGATAATGATCGATTGTTAATATTTAATTATATATATTGATAATGAGGGTTGATTTGGATTTTCAATCAAAAAATAATATGCAACTATAGTTCGGTAAATAAAAATATATATCCGGCTAATCAAAATCAAAATTGTTTTGTTTTCAATCGCACAAGTCATTATAAGAAAATGATGAAATTCCAACGAAAAATTTCAACAGAAATATATTTCAATGAAATTCCAATGACAATTTCAGTGGATATCTCAATGCTATTATTCCATAGGAATTTTTCAATGAATTCCAACAAAAATATTCCGTTGTAATTTTTTCATTGGAATTTCCTTTGAATTTTGATGATACTAATGGTACGGTTTTCAACAGTTGAAATATGAGTGAAAATAAATATTCTAAGAAAACAAATATTCCAAAAAAAAAAATGAGTGAAAACAAATATTCTAACAAAAATCGTATATTCTAATAGTAAAATAGCCGTTGTAATAATGAAATTTAATCTAAAATTTCAATAGAATATTTTTGTTGGAATGATTCAATGAAAGTTATATTGTCATTAGAATATTTGTTGAAATTTCTATTAGAATATATTATTATAGAATATTCTGTTGAAATATGACAATTTTTTTTTAGTGACTCTAATACTTGGTTTTGTTTTCTTCTCTTATATTATATATTATATTATATGATTATCTTATTGTACTTTTAATTTCGGTGCTTCACATCATGCATCCNGAAAAAGAAATCTTTTTATATATTAAAATTTTCACACTATTTTTTAATAATTTAATTTTTTCACTCTAGAATTGTCGCATATCAATTGTATAATTTTTCGCACTTTCTGAAGTGAAAAAATTAACTTATTAAAGGACAGTGTGAAATTATAACTTAATACATTTATACAGTACGTTGAAAAAGACTATTTTTACAAAATATATTTTGTAGAAGCAGTTTATAATAGATCCTTCGATATTCAGGGTTAAAAATATCTGAACTTAATTGGGTAGCAAACACGATGACCAATTGTTCGTAGAGTGTAATGTAGTTAAAAAAAATATAATTGGGATCAAAAAATATAAGAGAGAAAGTTTTGGGGGGAAAATAGATAAGAGAGAGGGGTCCGGATATAGGAACTGCATGATACCGCAGGGTGGGGGAAGGGGAAAGTAATCGTACAGCCCCCACGCACGCTTTTCGAAATGATTCTTGCTGTCGGCTTATCTTTCTTTTCCCAAGCACTCAATTGGTTCTTGTTTTTCTTTCTCATCATCCTTCTCAATGTAGGGTAGATATTTTTTTTCTTTTTTTCTTTTTATTTAATTTGGCGTTGATTTGGTGTTATATAAAATTGAACAAAGTAAGTTAGTTGAAGATTTAAGAGTTCGATATGTACTAATGTTCTAATATTACTTGTTGGAACATTCGTATTGAACAATCGAGAACCATAATCGAATAAAGGAGACATTTCTAAATCTATATACAATTGATGAAGATTTGACCTTCTAAGTATATAAACGAATGTGATTCTTTCAATTGTGATGCAAAAGAGTATAGTAAGTTATATTGGATATCTAGTTCATCATCACAATTCTCATTAGTCTCTATACATTAAGCAATTGTTTCACGTAGAAGTCCAATGTTAGATTGAGGATCCAGTTATTAAATATTTAAAATAGTTCAATATCTACATTAAAATAAAAATAATAGATGTCATTAATTTCAATATATAAAAAATAATTATTTTTGTGTGTGTAATATACATATATATATATATTGAAATAGATATATATGTAAATTTTAAATTTGAACAATAATATAGCTAGGTAGACATAACTGTTACAACCAACATTCAATGTTTTTATCTCAAAATAATAATGGCATCCAGAACATCAACTTAGTAACCCCAAAAAATGATGACATCCAGAACATCTCAGAACAATGATGGTATAAGATAAAAAAGTATAGAATATTAAAAGTAAACTACACATATAAAAGTATAGAATATTAAAATTTTGAGTAGTAATATAATAAGAAGTAAAATTGCACTATTTTATATTATGTAGATGATAATCTCAACTACATATATTTGGTTCCTATTATCCTATATTGTTTTGTTGATTCTAGGTGTGCTTCTTGCAAACATCATATAATTAGCTTTCCCAAAATTCTAATTTTTAAAAGCTTAATATGTCAATATAATATATTTTGAGAAGAGATGAGTAGAACAGTATGTCAATATAATATATTATATGAGAAGAGATGAGTAGAACAATATGTCAATATAATATATTTTAAAAATAGCTATTTATCAAATAATTATTTAAATATAGTTAATACAATTAATTAGTTATAATCAACTATTACAATCCATTGTCATCTATTGTATATGAGCTAATAGCCTATCAGAATCTTGTCTTATTTAATTCCTCATTTCTTATTCTAGCCTGACGAGTATACTAAGTTTTAAAAAAAAACAAATCATTTTCAGCAAATTTGGTTTAATATACAGATTGCATGTTTCACACTCACATTTTTTTTTTTTTAAAAACAAAAAACAAAAATCCACTTAGCAAGGAAATTGACAAAGTAAAGGTAGCTTAAGAACTTTCTCAAGAGTACTAATGGTCCACTAATTATTCAACTTTTTATAGACATCTTATCAAATGATAATGGTGCATTTAATTGACATATAGTATCTTTGACCTATGTCCCCTACCGACTTTTTGACTAAAGACGAGCCACATTAATTTCCTCAAACAATGAAACTCAACTACTATTATTTCTCGAATAAGAAATTAAAAAATTTAAATAAAAATAAAAAAATCACAAAAACCCGCATTAATTTTTCTTCCTAAGTTTTTTTCGAAATTAAAGAAAATCCCGTAAAAGAATCATTCCTTTACATCAAACTCTAATAAAAAATTGTCACGTCACTTTTATTTACATCTAAAGGTCCATATAAAAAATAAAGAATCTAATAACTTATATTGATTTGAGGGAATCATTCCTTTACGGAACTGTAGCATCCTCCCGAAATTAATTAGGACAGGTCAAGCAAGATTCATAGTAATTAATGTTGACCCCATAAATGTTTCTCAAAATTTAGAAAAAAAAATGCAGAAATTGCAAAAAGGAAATTAGCTAATTAAACATGAAAAAAGAAGTCATATAAATATATGTACAATTAACAGCCAACTCAAAAATCTGCACTAGTTGAAGAGAAAAAAAAGAAAAAAAAAAAAGAAAAAGAAAATAACAATAAGGAATATATATAACTTAGAGCCTTCGAAAAAGTGGGTAAATTCGATCAATTTCCAGTATGGCCACTTTATCACCACAACGATTGGAATAATCAACACACACCTGTACCTCTCTATGGTCACTTTATGACGACACGATTGCACACACACTCACACACATACCCACACGGGTGTGTGTGGATTGTGTGTTGATGACGATCTCGAATATTAATAAAAATTTCCTCAAAGCGTCATTTTTCTCTTTCGTTCCAGCACACGAGCATGGCAATGCAGCGCCGTAGGATGTAAAATTTGGTGCGCTGCTTTTTCGCCAAGTGGCAGCATTTCTCACCGATGGATCTTGATGAGGCACCGCCGCCTGATGATCTATGGTGGTTATTGTGGCTTTCGTAGCTCTCAGTTTTTTGTTCATTCTCAGCCATGACGCCTTTCCTTCTTCTTTTCTTTGTATTTTTTATTTTAGTGTAATATTTATTCTTTAGGTTTAAAGAAGAGAAAGTAAAAGATGAGAAATTTATTGAGTAAAATAATAGTGAGAATGAATGATGGGAGGAGGTGGGTATGGTGGAAATTCATGTTATTTATATATCNATAAATGGAAATTTTAGGACAAAGTACTAATTAACAATCACAATCCATGAGCTATATGGTTGAGAGGATGTGCTTTGAATAGTGAAAAGTGGGCTATATTATTTAATTATTATATTATTTTAATTATTGTTTATTTATTGTTTTTGTTGTTGGAGTTGAAATTTACAGCTGTGGGTTACATATATGGTTGGTTTTTGTACCCTCATAAGCGTGGTGTTGATAATTATATATATCACTATCATAATTCATAACAAGTCCAATATGTAATCAAAACATTAAATCGTACACAACATTAGGGGTACAGCTGTTAAACCCTCGGCTCAGCTCCATTTCTCGATAAACAAGCTCGAACTCGTTTAAAGTTAATCAAACATAGCTCGATTTGGCTCTCAAAAATATAAATTTTTATGTAATTTTTTATTGCTCGACTATTTAATATTAATGACGACTCGACCTTCAACTTGTTCATCGACTCATTTTTGTTAACTAACGAGTCATTAAATGGTCTGTTCGACTCTGCTCGTTAAAGCTCGAGTCCTACTTTCGCTAAACATGTCGAGTTAGGTCTTCTGTTAGACAGACCTAATCATTAGGCTAACAAAGTTTCCTTTACAAATATATATCCATATTTTTACTCAAAAAAATTATACTTTAAAAAACTACATAAACATAAATATGACATTTGATAATATAAATATTTATTTTTTTTTATATAGTATAATGAGTTGACCCGCCTAACTACTAGGATTTACATTGAAGGACAAAATTAGAGCATGTTGACCATGTTAAAGTCTTTGTTTTAGGAGTATAAAGTGCCCATTAGACAGCCATCATGACTCATGAGAAAGATACATATATGTTCCTAGCTCTCTTATAATTTTATGGGCTTATATTAAACAACGATGTGTAATCTAGTAGCTTTAAAATATATACTATAGTTTATTAAAAATTTGGCAGCTTGATAGTTACATAATGATTATGCAAATTAATTTCGTTTACAAAAATATCTTGAAAGGAATATTCATTTTCCGAAAGTTTAAATAACATTCACGAACTACTGTAATAACTGTCTTTGGACCGTCTAATCCTAGTTTTATCACTCGTGCCGTTCACACACGAGTTGACTTCTGAAAGAACTCGTATCATGTGAATTGCATTTATTTTTTTTTTTTTTTTTTTTTGCATACTGTGAATTGCATTTATTGATGTCGATATAAACAATTCGAGAAAGAGCCAAGGTGCAATGGGATGGATAATGGGCTAATAGTTATTGTGGGTTCTGGGCTCCAAATGAGCCAAATGAAGTAAGGTGGCCTTCAATGTGAGATAAAAAACACAACATACAAAATTAGGATTGGGTTACCCAAACACACTATTATGATGCCCATGTACTTAAATATAGTAATGTTTGTATAAGAGAAAAAATTTAAATAGTTTATATTTTTATTACGAAATTATGTATAACGAATATACAAAAATAATAAATAACTAACAAAGTGATAATTAAATCAAATTATACATGTATTTTACACTAAATTGTTAAAAATGATATTTTATAATAATTTTTAAAGTGATATATGTATAAAACATATATTATTTACAAATTCGTAAATTTGATTCAATTTTTTTTATACAAAACAAGTATTATTGTATTGTATTGTGATTATATTTTATATTTATAGAGTCAATGTCTCTCGTTTATTTATTTTTTAAATATTTGATAAGTTAGAATATTAATTTACGTAAGAATGTATTATTTTAAAATTTATGAAATATAAATTTATTTTATTATTTTTAATTATGATATTCTTTTATATTTATTATTTCAAAAAACATAATAACATTGAGTTCTTTACATAATCTATTTAAATCGAGAAATGATATTTTATAATATTTCTTTATGTAATAAATATTTTTATATTTTATCCAAAATTTATGAAAAAACACATTAAAATAATTATTTTATGGTGTATTAATGAGTTAGATTTTTATTATCTTTATAAAATAATTTATATTTTTATTTAATATTTTTTAAATTTATTTGATAAATAAAATTAGTTTTATTTATAAAATAGATGAAATTAATTTTTATTTTATTTATGCAATATGGATATCCAATCGAAGATCGTTAAAATTTGATTATTTTGATAGATCATACATAACAAATAAAATATAGAAAAAAGTTATAAATTTTTAAAAATAAAAAGAATACATATTTATAATAATTAATATATGAATTAAATAAGTAAAAGTAAGAGTAGTATATGGTAATTTAAGAAAAAATGAAAGGTAAAATAGTTTATACTACAACATAAGTGGCTTTTGGTAACACTAGTACGTAACCCGTGCGATGCACGAGATGTAAAATTTGGAAGAATAATATAACCTCACGTGCATTAGGATCGAAATTGAAATCATTAAAATACATAGGAACATTGTTGAATCATAAGAAGTTCGGTAACAATCATATATTATTAAAAACCTCCTTGTACATAACATTATGCGTTTGATTATTTGGTAACTCCTCATTATCACAAACTAATATTTGCAAAAGAGACAAATCCTAAAAATCAAACTAATATTTTTGGTGAATAAACTAATATTTTAGGATTGGTGAACAAACTAATATTTTAGGATTTCTAGTATTTGTCTCTTTTTGGTGAACAAACTAATATTTTAGGATTGGTTATATGAATAAGGGTACCGGTTTTTGGTGTTCTTTTCATTCATTTTCATTCAAACAATCCGATGACTTGTATAATGAAATCCGAATCTTAAGTCGAAATATTTAAAACAGAGTTTTTAAAAATTGAAAAGTCAAGGCAATCAGTTCAGATTAATTAAAGGTCAAAGAATATCCGCTCCTTGAAATAAAGACGTGTGCTATCATTAACCAAATATCCGGTTATTGATATAGAGTGGTTACCAAAAAATAGAACGCGATAAGGATGCTTCATGGAAATATCAATGGGATAAGGTCATAACAGATCGCTATACATTTTAACGATAAAAGCTCAGATGGAATGATTTATGATAATTATATCGTAATTAATGAATTAATTAGATGTGTAAAAAGTACATAATTAATGAGAAGTGTGAAAAAGAACATAATTAATGAGAAGTGTAAAAAGGACAAAAACTTACTGATTTTGAAAAATATTTAATGCAAATCTGACATTGACCATAGTTTGACCTACTATTTTGGATAAATATTAATTCTTATTATATAAGTATAGATTGGTATTGTAACATTTTATAAATTATTAGTTTACGTATCACATTGATGTAACACTATTGATATTTTAAATTTTTTAGATATTGGTGTAACACTTTTGTAACATTTTACCAAAAGGTAATACTTTTTTGTAACAATTTGGATTAAGTAACACTTTATAAGTAACACTTTTATATATTCAAATATTATTCACTTGAATAAAGACTCCAAAGTAAAAATTGGGAAAGGGTGAGCGTGTCTCAAAATTGGGGTAAAGTGAACGGCAAGACTAGGTGAGATGCAAAGACGAACGCGCAGCTTGAGTTTAGGGTTTGATAAATTTGAGGCCCAGGTGTTTTCTCTGAACTGGCGAGGAAAGCCCGATCTCCGTAAGAAGGTCATGTCCGCCGTCATTATCCGCCAGCGCAAGCCCTAGCGCCGAAAGGAAGGGGTCGACATATACTTCGATGGTATTAATTTCTCGGCACCGGATTAATTTGTTTGTGTATTTCAGTTATTCGTTGTGAATGCTATGGTGTTATTGTTGATTTGCGATTCAATAAGTTAATGAACCGTGATTCTTGCAATGCTACTATATAGTACAAGTCTTTTCATTGAGAAGTTTTCTCTGTTTTTTTTTTTTCAATGTATTTGGAGTCTTTCTGTAGCAATGTTACTAAAGTAGTTGTTACTCTAGGTCTGCATTTGTTGTGACGTATTGTCCAATGTAGATACTGGCGATGCTAGTTTCTGTCACAGATTGTTTCTTCTTTGTGCTTCAGAATAATTTAAGCAAGTCTAAGTGTTAAGCTTCTTTGTTAAGGAGAAAACATGCTGAAATAAATTTTCAGATTGTGTCTTTATCTTTTTAATCAGCACCATTGATAATTTCTTAATACTAACATAAGCCTCCTATGGAACAAAAGATTGAGACTGTATAGAGGTGGTGACGTGTTGTTTGTTTATTTCATGAATATGTGCAGAACAAAGGTAATGATTCTTGGAGGATGATAATCTTTGTTAAACTTCTAAACTTTCAAATATTTTTTTTTATCTCCAAAATTTAATGTAGAATCTACTCGAGTTAAAAAAATATGTGAGTAACGTAGCGGGTATCAGGTGTTATATTTATGAGATGCATAGTTGTTACTGAAATAGATGTAAGACACTTGCTAAATTATATTTTTTTTTTTCTGAAAACTATGTTCTATACTTGAGAGTGTGATTGAGTTTACATCTTTTTCAAGTGAAACTTGTCGATGAGGATGATTTTTCATCTAATCCTCTTTGGTTTGCTTTTCACTTCCTGTCTTGTGGTGTTCAAAGGAAATGTATTTACATTATGGTTTTGTTTGTGTATTCAGAGACGTTCAGTGGTCCAATGAAATTTTAATGTGAGTTTTTTTGTTAATTAGACAATTATGGGGTCATAGTGGATCCTAAAGGTGAAATGAAAGGGAATATCTTTTTAAGCTTCTTTATCAAATTCTGTTAATCACTTTTCCACTGTTCATTTGTTTTAAAGATGAAGTGGGGTGGATCTTGGAAGGTTATGCTTTCTATTTTAATTCATTCTAATGATATAGTTTTTGTTGGTTTTGCAGGAAATCAAGGTATCTATTTTCGTTTCATCTTGTAATTTATTTGTTAGAGAAATTCATTTCGACTTGTAGCTTAGGTAAATTTAAACTAATTGCTCTTTTGGTTATTTTAGATTTAGTCATGTTTATTTGCTATTAAAATGATACCATTTGTTGTTATTAGAGTTCTCTCACGTGTCAAAATGATATATGGTTTTTTGCTTTGTCAACTTGATGGGTTTAGACTTTGCACTGTTGTATTTAAGGCTTGGTGCTTCTTCCAGCAGCTTATATAGCTTATATAGAACCCTTCTTCTTGGATATGCCATTGCTGTTGCAGGCATAGCTTCATACAATAATCACAAGTTGAAAAAGGAAGCGTCTCGCGATAGCTCTGGCGACCGACCCTGATCAGTCTCTGTTGTTCAACCTCCATCAACAAACTGGTGGAAGCTAGAAAACTTGTATTATGCCGTACTCGGGAAAGATCAAGAAGTGTGTAATAGTTTCATGGCCGAATGTCTTACAGGCAAGAATTAGATATATTCCACCGGTATGTGTTCTTTTTATGTAAACTTTGTTTTGTGATTTATCCCTTTTGTTTGTTCTTTTTCATCGTTGATTTTTGCATTTAAACGCAATTAGATACAAATTTTGTATTTGTGCACGAGGTTGTTTTTTCAGGAAATTGGATATTCTGGCTCTGAATCAATGAGTTGTGGAAAGAAATAGCTTGTGAGAACATAAATGGGATAATTAGAGGTTCAGAGCCTTATTACAAAAAGATACATTTATCTACCAAAACACAAACACCCCCCACTTAAAGCACCTCCTTCAGGTTTGTGGTGTTACACCAATTACTTCTACTCTTTAGTTGCACTTTGTGTCATTAAACGTAGGTTCAATATGAATTATGAGGGATTTTTGGTTACCTTTTTCATATGCTTAAGATAACATTTGTAGTTGTTCTAGTTTAATGTTTGTTTCATCTATTATTGTTTCCATTGCAGAAACTAGATGGTGGTACATTGATATATAGTTATGCAGTAAAAAAAGGAAAAAAAAAACCCTTCTTCTTTATTCTCTTGATGGTCTTTGTTATCAATGTCTTCAAATTACTATTATGAAGATATTTATAGAAATCATAGTTTTTGGTTTTATTCTTTCATTTTATTCCTATATTTGTTAAAAACATCATGTCATTGACTAGATTAAATTGATTGATTTGAACGGAAAAGCATAATCATTGAAATAGTTATATCTATTTTCCATAAAGTATTACATTATATGATTAAGTTTAAATTACCATGTATTATTGTATTTTTTTATTTTTTTTCATTTAGTTGTTGTTTACATTGGTATGACTGGGTTGACTTATGTATTCATTTTTTTCTTTAACGTGTGGAAGTAAGAAGTTTCATATGACTGCCTATTTGTAGATTGTCTATTTTTACTTTTGTTAAAATTTCTTGCATTGTTAGAGCTATGTTTACTAATGAAGGGTACGTATTAAATAAATAATTCTTTTCAGGACGCTGGTGTATATGAAGGAGAAAATTCACATTCATGGGCTTATCAGCTTCAATATATCGATTGGGATTGGAGCTTACAAGTGATGACGACGGTGATGATAAACATTACGACGACATTTATTCATTTTTGACAAACTATGTTTTGAATGGTCTTGTTTTTGTTTTAGGTGTTGATGGTAAAGAGCATTTTTATGTATGTTGACATTACCGTTGATTTAATAATTATTTGAATGTTTGTTTATCAAAATTTATTATATTACAAAAGATTTAGAATAATGCCAAACTGAATTTCTACAAATACAAATGTGTGTGTGTGTGTGTGTGTGTGTGATGTGTTACATTAGAATAGAAAGAGTGATACAAGTTATAAATTAAAATGTTACATTAATAATTAAAAGTGTTATAGTATAAGGATATAAGTGATACAATGAATGAGAATAGGTAGCACAAAAGATTATAGATGACATTTAGGAAGTGCTACTACCTTCAAGTGTTACACTTAATTATATAATGTAACACAAAACAAAAGTGTTATAAAAAGATGTTAAAAATGTTACCTAAGAGAATAGGTAGCACAAGCAATTGTAGCGTCAATAATTATGTTACTTATTGCCTATAGTAATATTTTATAGCTTTTATGTATCGTTTTTTGGTGCTACCTAAAGCTATTTATGTTGTAGTACACAAGACCAAGCTTGAACATGTGTTACTACAAAGCACGAACTTATGACAAATACACTTACGAAACATATGAGCCTACCACTTAGGCTCAGTGCATTAAAAAGTTATATATAAGGGCGATGTTTGTGTTGGCAACGTTGGGGTTTTTCGGCTTTGATTGAATTTATTTGTTATTTGTTAATTTGAGTTTAATTTTAAAAAAGAAATTAGTTGAGTGGTGGATTGAGTGATACTTTGAATTCTTGTTTAATTAATATTTGAAATATAATGATTAAAGTTTATGTGATATAAAAGTAATAGAGAAGTAATTGGAATGATAAGTAGTAAAAAAATATATGAATGGATGAATAGTGAATTAAAGTGTATGTGATGCGTGAAGATGGTTAATTGACCAATTAACCATCTTACACTATGGAGCCAACTGTTGGCTTCATAACAAAATCGTATTCAATTATATTAATAACATAAGAAGACTTGTATTGAATTAATTTTGAGTTAAAAGTGTAAGAAAATTTATCCGATACGTTAAAACTTGTTAATTCTTGTAAAACTCCCCCTAGAGGATGCTTGGATATAAATATTTTCAAAAAAATCCCAACATTTTTAACTCACCGACTTTTTTAACTCTAACTCAATCTCATTATCTCACTATCATCAATATTATCAATATAATTAAATAATATCAATTAATCATTCTTACACACCACATCAACTTTAATTCACTATTCATCTACTCACATAATTTTAACTAACCACCACTTCAAATCAATTATCTCCTACTTTTATATCAAATCAACTTTAATAATTTTATTAAAATATTATTTAAATATACCCACTAACAACTAATCATACCACCTTTTAAAAATTAACCAAACCAAACCAAACTAAAACATCCAACCAAAACAAAAAAATGCGCTCACTAGACAATAGATTCTACTAGATTGAGGTGTAGCGTTTAGTGCGCTTAGGCGGAGCCTAAACGAGATTACAAAAATGATAATAATTTTATTTTATTTATCATCACGCATAATTAATAAAATATAGTATTAATTAATATGATCAAATATAAAAATTATGCAAAATTTATATTCATTATTGTAGTCTAACTTTACTAAATGCAAAAAATAATCATTATCTAATTATATCACAAAATTTATATCCAAAAGTGGTCGGGCTTTCCAAAAACTAAACGAAAAGTAGTTGGTGTTGGGGTAGAACACCAAGCGCAGCGAACAAAAATACCCCTCCAACAAATATAGCAACATTACTCCAAATAAAAATAAGCCAACACAAATAAACGAGAAATAAAAAGAACACAAAAATTGATAACGGAGTTCGGCAAAAATAGCCTACGTCTCCGGGCACCGCCAACCGCAATGCCAAATTTACTAAACTCACCAACAAAATACAACTAGGGTTAAATAACTCACAAGTTAGGATTTACTTAAATAATGATTTCCTTCTAAAAGAGGAGAGAATATAATAAGGCAGAAGAGGAGAGAACAGAATAAGGTGCAGCCGTGCAATTGTAACCCAAATGCAAGAGACCTATTTATACTAATAAAATTCTACACATCTTTGGTATACATTCGATGTGGGACAAACAATATATCAAAATCTAACAGTTGGCTAAGCTTACATGGACGTACAGGTGATTAAGAAAAATGCCATTAATTTCAGCTCATACAATATTAACTGGTGTGTAAAATTTATGAAAAATGAGAAAAAATAAACTAAAAAACGAAAAGAACCCTACATTCCTATTAATTATCACAATAATCTTCACAATTTCAATGTTATCCGTAATTAAATTAGGTAACTAATATATTTTGTTTTTAACAAAGTTTGTCCCCACCCAAAACATACTGGTTAATATTTAAATTTGTCAATTTTTTTCTATCGAATATTCACTTGCATTTTCCACTAATTCAAAGATTCCAAACCCTATAATTAATTAACATTAAATGTAACAATAAAAACAAAACCCCCCAAAATTAACGTACTAATTTATATCTGACAAAATTTTAATTGTATATTTGATAGGACAACACATGCAGAAAGAGCGTGGTCCATGCACATTGGCCAATCGGGAATTTGGGATTTTATTTTTTGGAAATATTTGGCAATGTTGTAGATTTAATTATAATTAATTAATAATAATTTGAGGTACTTTCGGCGAGCTCACCTAAATGGCATAAGTGACAAAAAATTATATTTGCAAATTGTATATATTATAATTAGCGATAGATTTCAGATCTTTAATTGACCCACCGGCCGCTCAGACGCAATATATCCGTTCAAACTCATAACCAATGGTTAACAAGTTACATGAAAAAACTTATAAAAAAAATGTTTCAAATCTTATAGAAATTCGCTACTAATTAATGTGGTAAAGGAACAAATGAAGAATAGAAAATTTCATGATGATGAGGAAAATTGACCCAAGTAATGAATTAAGTTTTGAAAGTCATGTTGAAGCTAATTTTCCACTGAATTTTGTTATCAACATTATATGGACTACTTAAATAGCCCTAATCAAGAATCATTAATGATAACCGAACTGTCCATACTAGTATCAATTAGTGATTAATCATAATTAATCTCTTAATTAGTTGATTTTGAGTTTATATATGTTGTTGACTAAGGCAAATTTTTTATATTGGGTTATATCAATTTGTCCATACTATATCAATTAATATCTGATGATTAATCATAATCTCTTGATTAGTTGATTTTGAACTTATATTGTTGACTAAAGTAAAATATTTATATTGGGTTATATCAATTTGGCTCATGTCTAGGAAATGTACATCAATTTAGCGCACATTAAACTTAATACACTGTGTTACCGAAATTTTTTTAAAAAAATATATACATTAACCATGAGGAGGTGGGATAGAAAAATTCGAGCGGGAAATGAATTATTTTGTACTTAGGTCAAAAAATATTAATGGCGATATCTTAATTACTCGTGAGTTCAATTAGGTAATAAGCTAAAGAGATCTTGTATGAGTTTTTTTCTTTTTTAATCACGAATCATGCCAAATGAAGACAACTAGTAAGCCAAACCCAGTATATATATATAAGACCTTAATACATGTGAAAAATAGAATCATCGTATATGCTTTCTTTTGCTTCCACCTCTCATAAACCCTTCTATATAAAATCTCTCAGCACACACACTCTTACTCTATAGTACACACACTGGATTTTTTTTTTTTTTTTGTTGCTATTAATTAGTAACTGGTTTTGCTCTTCCATCTTCCATTCTATGGTACTCATATTTTTGTGAAATTCATCTCTTTCCTTTTTCCTTTACTTATCTGATTCTCGGCTTTCTCCTTGATTTAATGTTTATTTCTTCTCACATGTTATTATCGATGCATTTTCTTTCCTAATATCAAGAATCTCTTATACACACACATAGCATAACAGTCGGATACAAAGTCGTTAGTTGCAAATGCGGTGTCATCAAGATTCACATTGACTTTGAGCTGTAAATGAGAATCTTGATGATGCTGCATTGGCAAATACCGGCTCGCAATATAAGTTGGCGGTCAACTATCATAATTTATGGCTTCGGTAATTATGTGTTTCTCCTTTTCTAGATTTTGCTCGATTCGTATGTTATAATAGCATTTATTAGCTTGGTATTAATGTTCCCTATGGAATGGGGCTTTGGATCTTTCTTGTTTGCAGGTAGGTCAAAGGAAAAGTGTATAGGTGAAGGTAAAAGTGTTTTGTGTTGAATGTGTGAATTATGATGATGCATGATAGATTCTGTTGATGAAGCATGTTAGATTTTATTTATCTTAGGATTATAAATTGTGAACAATGTAAGAAATTGGGGAAAACGGGTGCGGCCCACTAACATGAAGCGCACCATGAACGGGGAAAGTCCATATGAAGCTCAAATGGGGTTCCATCTCAAAACCAATTGATGGAAGGAGGAGTAGCTTATAAGACTTATAAGGTGGGTCTATTTTTCATGTATGGACGATGTGGGACATTTCACAAGTGATATTCTAACAAACAAGTTGACTAAACATTCCAAAATATGTGAACTGATGGCATGGCAATGGGACAAATCGTTTCGTAATTCAATACCCAGACGTGCGAGCTAAAGTGCAAGTCATGATATGCCACAAATCATTCAACGAAATCTCCATAGATATACTTGTTGACATCTAAGCTCAGCAGTGTGGACCCGGAACTAAATACAACCGTTTAATGAAGAAAGAGCCGAGCTAAATACTCGGATCGGTGGAGTAAAAGCGAAAATCAAACCTGGGAATAAAAATAGTCTCGTACCGAGCGAGAATTAAGCAGGACACCCAGGTCGAGTAACCTTAAGTGTAAGGCCTACCAGGAAATTGTCACAGCTAGCTGAACGGAGCTCGAGACTTAGATAAAATGAGCCAAAAGTTAATATTGAAGACTCGAGCACGCGCACTAAGGCGACAGAAAGTATTAAAATAACAGTCACTTGTAGATTAATGATGAAGGATGAGGCAAGACCACCAAATGTCTGTTTGCCTACTTGTCATAGTCTCATAGGGTCACATATCGCACTAAATGCGTGTTCTTTTCATTTAATACTTGTTGTACTACCCGATGAACAATAGTCGGACCATCCTTACTATAAATAATCCTAGGAACCATTTGTAAAAGGGTTCAACAAATTCTCTCCACACAGACATAAATTATCTCATTAGATACAACATTAAATACAACTTTACCACGAATACCCGAGCTCCACCATCAAAATATTTGATCCTGTTCTTTTCTATTTTCTCGTACTTTCAGCATATTATACAGAATTAAAGTAGACTAAACATCATATTAACAATACTAATTAACCATTATTATCAGTTGATCAAAACCCTTGGTCAACAACACTATGAAAGATCTCAGTTAAAAATGTAAATGCATCATATATTATTCCAGGAAAGTTGAAACAAAACCAAAAAGAATTGAACATTGATCATACTAAGTTCTTGACACCAACTTTACCGACTCGACCACCGAATCATCGAATTAATTATTGTCGTGTCAGTGCCCGAGTCAATCAAATTTAGGGTGGGTGGATCGTCGCGTATGGATTCTTGACCAATCTATAGGAAAATGGTTTGAAACCTAAGCGTTTAGAATCAGATCGAAATTAGGTATATCGAGTGTTGAATCGACCCTTTAGGCCGATTAAGTCACAAGATATGTACTGGTCAATCAAATTAATCAGCTTTTACTATCTTAATGTGGCACGACAAAAAGTATGGAATGCAATTATTGGACTAACGTGTGATTTAATGATCGTATCATCGAATTAATTGATGTCGTGTTCAGGGGCGGATGCATGTGCAAGCTAGGGGGGCCATGGTCCCGTCAAACTTTTTTTTTATTAATACTATGTATATATAATATATATATATATATATATATATATATTTATATATAATATAATATTATGTTC
>BKCP01011070.1:551677-563260 GCA_008636005.1 Striga asiatica | reverse complement strand
CATTTATCACTAAATCGAATAATTATATTTATAAGTACTTTTATTTACATTTGTGTCTATGATATTATTTATATATTCTTTACTTCCTTTTGAGTTTTGAACAATTTATATTTAGGTAGTAATCAAGTTGAATGTAGGAAAAATCTAGATTTTGATAATTCGGTCATGAATATGTAATTTTGAGGCATGGTTGATAGTTTGAACAAAATTCGATTAATTTAACATTAGAATCTCATTTTTGTTTTTTAAACTGAATAATCTAGCATAAATAATGCTTAGTACAAGTGATAAAATCAATCAAAAGACAAAAAATGGTGATATGTAAAAAAAAGGCTAGGGGAGCGTGTTGAGACCACGTGTAAAGTTCAGTACAAGTGAGAAAATCCTCAGTCGTGTTTCTTTCCTCACCTTTCCCAAACTCCTCTCGCTCTATCTCCAAATTTTCTTTCTTATTATAATATTCCAATAAACCTCACACAATGAAGGTGAAAAACACTAGCAAACCTGCAAAATCCGATTACGATAACAACTTGCAGAAAAAGTTCGGATTTTTAGCCCTTTTGCGAGCATGGCTTTGGCAAATGCATCCCTTTTAGCTTTTGGGCCGCTCTCTTCTCATCCTCCTTCGCCTTCATCCTCGCCCTCATACCTTCCGGTGACAGGTTTTCGAAAACCGCCGTTTGAATTGACCGGAAAAAGAAATCTCAGGTCTAACTTTATTTCCACATTTGCCCTTAAAATTGGTGGAATTTGTGAGGCTGAGGATTTAGGTTCGGAGAACGATGATAATGGCGATGATGATGAGCTGCTGGGAGGATCCCACGAGACAGAGACTTTCTTGTATTCGTTCTCTCCTTTGAATTTGCTACTCTTGGCTGCTCTGCCTGGAGGTAATGTGATGTGCCCCATTACAGATTTTAGTCGAATTTTCGGAATTTTTGGAATTTTAGTCTGTCTTTGAATGATTTTGTTGAGGGGATTTTATGAATTTAAGGAAGTTTCTTGATTGTACGTTGGATTTGGCTTTTTGGGTTTGCACCATTGTGTGTATATATGGGTGAGTTTGGTTTATGTTACTTTTTTTTGTTGAGTGGTAGTTGAAATTTTGGGTCTAATGATGGCCTGTGAGTCCATTGTGTTAGTTTGTAATTGTGTGATTATCAAAGCTATTAACTTGAAACAAAGGAAATAAAGGAAACCAGAGTGTAACATAAGTACTTTAAGGTTTGGTCTTGTGTGATCGTGAGGATTGCGAGCTTTTCCGAGGGCAAAATACCGTTTATGTTATTAATGATACAGAAATACAGTGAGATAAACCAATTATAGTTTATTGGATGCAATAAATGCCACACTGAATTAGTGTGATTCTATTGTTGTATTGAAATTTTTCAGAAAGTATTTTCTACAAACATCAGAATACCTAAACTTGAATCTTGCAGTAAACGATGTAGTTTGTGTTTAGACCGTTCCTTTGGAAAAAAAAAACTTACTACTCCTTGGAAAATTCAATTGCAAAAGCCAGTGAGTGCCCTTTGTTTTACATTTCGAAACTTACAACTCAAGAAGTAAGAGAAAAGAGACATAGTATAAAGGCATATTGTGCATTATTTAACCCTGCATTCACCCTAACACATACGATTAGCTTTCTACTTTCTCTCCATTCCATTCTTTTCAGTCTGTGTTATCATTGACATGATCTTTTTAATTCAGCTACAACCGTGACATCTTTATTCAGCCCCTTTGTTGAGCTTATAAAGTCATGGAACCTTCCGGATTGGCTGGTCCACTGGGGTCACCCTGGGAACATGGTACTCCTTTTTCCTGTCCTAATTCATTTATCCACTGATTAAAGGAGTTAAAATGTCCTAAAATCGATATTTTTATATGACAAGCTTCTCATAATTTTTGTAGACCGTTGTGTTGTTTGCCATGGGCGGTTATGGAACTTATTTGGGATTTCGTATTCGTCTTTCGAATGACGTGGTAAGGATTACACTGACTGGAATATGCTTTCTTGTAGTTATATAAGAGTCCAATTTACTCTTTTTTCATTTTTCTTTTAAATAGGAGGAGAAGGCTAAGGCCAAAGATTTGCACCCGAAGCTTCTCGGAGGAATGTTTTTCTTCTTTGCTCTCGGGGCTACTGGTGGAGTTATATCTCTTCTCACTTCTGACAAGCCCATCTTTGAAAGGTGACTATATTTTATTTTCTCTGTGAATGTGTTTGGTAAGCATATAAGCTAACATATAGCTTATTTGATTAGCTTATAAGCTTTCTATATTCAAATAAACTTGGTTTGGTAGGACGAATTTTTTTAAAAAGCTCGAGCTTATCTCATAAGCTTCTTTCGGTAGCTTTTCAAATAAGCTAATTGAAATTTTTATTTCAGCTAGCTTATCAGCTAATTTTACCAAACACTTTTATCAGTCATAAGTCATATGTTATCAGCTATAAGCTCGAAATTCACTTAAAAGCTCTAGTTTATCAGCTAGGTTTACCAAACTTATCAAACTGGTAAACTTAGCTTATTTATGCAATTATAACTCTTATCTCAAAGTGAAAACTAATCTTTCATTATCCTCCTTTTCTTTCTATTGTAGTCCTCATGCTGTAACAGCCTTCATTGGCCTTGCTCTCTTAACAATTCAGACGATTTTGCCAGCACTATTCGAGGTGAACTTTTACATAACAACTATCGATATTTGTTTAGTGGCTTTTAGTAGTTAATCTCATTTTCTATTTCGCATTCGTTGCCAAAAGTCTAATTTGCGGATTTTTATTTTATTTTCGTGGTATTTAGGGCAACCCCGGATTGCGTAATGTTCATGGAATTTTGGGCAGTGGTATTATGACATTGTTCCTTGTTCATGCTGCCCTCGGACTTCAGCTTGGACTGAGCTACTGAGGATTCTACATATTCCTTCAATGAAATCAATATTTCTTCATAGATTCATTTTTTGGAAAAAAAAAAATATGAAATATGAATTGTGGAGATGTAATTTGATGTTGGCAACAGTTTGGTAGATATCCCTGACAGTCACCAAATTTATTGGTAAATTTTATTCATCCACCATTAGTGAGTTCCCTTTTTTTGGTTATTACTTGATTCACATTTAAATTGGATACTAACAACTCTCACAATGGAAAATAACACTCAAAAAAATGGAGATTAGTAACACAAAACATCAATAAATAAAAAATAAAACTAAAACTCTCACAATGGAAAATAACAATCAAAGAGATTGAGTAAAACAAAAAAATAAATAAAAAAATACACATAGTAAACACTAACTAATAACTAGAATAAATTCCTCATTGTCAATCAATTTAATTAGTTGACAATCACAAAGCGTGATCATCACGATGTGATAAAGATAATGGAACAAAAAGAAAGCAAAATTGTTCGTGTAAGGCAGCTGCGTTCTATAGCGACATTTACCAACCCATGCTTGTAACAATTTGCTGCCATTTTTGACAATTTTCATGACTAAAATATAATTTACCACTTAAGACTTGTCCCCAGAAATATAATTTACCAGTTAAGACTTGTCCCCAGAAAGTCTTTCAACATTTTTCCATTTTTTCACAGTTGCAGCTCAAGTCAAGATAGTTCGTTCACCAACCCAAGTACACTTTTAGCTGCACTTGGTACAACACTTCGAACTCTTCAAAACGACCTTTGACAATGGCCAATTGGCCATCCCACCTGACATATCGTCCAAGCTGTCCCGAGTCCAGACCGTTGATCAACCCTTCAATCGGCACCTGGCGTCACGTGACTTTTATTATTATTGTCTTTTAAGTTTTCACTGCCATGTAGGCTCCCGACAAGACAAGTGTACACCCTATCATCCGGAACCAAACCCACCCCTTTCATCTCGTCGTAAAGCTCAAAAGCCTCCTTAGACCGCCCCTCGTTCGCCAAACCCGAAATCAAAACCGTGTACGTGACCACACTAGGAGCCACGCCCTTCGCGCGCATTTCCCAAAATACCCTCAACGCCTCGTCCACCTTCCCAAGCATACATTCCCCATGCACAAGCGACGTGTACGTGTAAACATCCGGCAAAAACCCCTTTCCCTCCATTTTCTCCCTTACCCCGCGCGCTTTCTCCATTTTGCCCTTCTTGCAATACCCATCCACCAAGGCATTGTAAGTCACGGCATTCGGCTCGACCCCTTTTCCCTCCATCTCGTCGAGAATATTCTCCGCGCAGACCAAATTGCCCTCCTTCACGTATATATTGACGAGCGTCGTGTAAGCAACAGTGTTTAGTCCCAAACCCTTTTCCACCGTCGAGAAAATTAATTTTTTCGCTTGCTCGTGACGATTAGCTTTGCATAGACCGCTCGAGAGTATATTGCACGAGTAAATATCGGGCTCGAGCCCTTTCTTCTCCATAATATCACGTACCTTGCAAGCCTCATCGATCGAGCCTTGCTTGCAATAACCGTCCATCAACGTGTTGAAAATGATTCGGTTAGCATCTATGCCCCTTCTTTGCATGTCTTCGAATAATGTCTTTGCAGCCTCCATTTTCCCCGTTTTGCACACGCCGTGCAGTAGAGAGCCGTAAGTCTGCACGTTTGGCTCGAGACCCTTATCCGCCAGCTCGTCGAATAAAGCAAGTGCCCTCTTGAGGTCGCCCGATTTACTGTATAAACTTATCATGGAAGTGTACACGTGTATATCGGCATATAACCCCTTCTCGAACATTTTCTCAAACACCTTCTCTGCATCTCGGGTTTTTGAAAGTCTCACATGGGAGTTGATTAGAAGAGTGTAAGTCGCCACATTGAAATCAACCCCAGCTTTGTCCATGTCAGCCAATATTTGTTCGACTCCTTTCGTATCGGATTTCTTCATATAAGCATCTAACAATGTGTTAAAAGTGAAAGCATTTGGTTTGGTCCCTTTTCTGGACATAACATCCAATAGTTTCCTGGCTTTCTCGATTTCGTCTCTCTTGCACAATCCATCAATCGCAATTGTCAGCGAGTGTACTTTGATCGTCACATTAGATTCGATCATTCTCTGGAAAAATTTATACTGTGACTCAAATTGGCCGGATTTTTTGAACGCGATAAGGTAGATCGTGCAAGAGCGCTCGTCAATTGCAAACCCGTTTTTCACCATGTACTCGAACAAATCCAACCCCTCATCGAATTTTTTAACATCAGCGTATATCCTAAATAACATATCGAGAAACTTGGATTTAATTCCGGGTTCGACTGAAAATTGATTTTGATCCGCTAGAGAAACAATTTCTTGGAATGGGCGCCGGAGATTCTCATCCGAAACGGCAGCTTCCAAGATACTCTTGGCCTCGGCAAATCTTCTGGCTTGAAACAGCCGCTGAACAATTGTGATGTGGGCTTCCAAATTGGGAGTTTGCAGTTCAACCGAGTGGTTTCTCGAGAGAAATTGGAAGAAGCGCAAGCATAGAGTTATGGGGATTTTCGGATTCGAGAGGACGAGATTGGTTATGTGGGGATTTAGATTTGAAATTAAGGACCGTGGAAAATGGGGATACTTTGAGGTGGAATTAATTAGGGTTTTAGCAATCAAATCGGCAGCCTGTTGGTCATTGAATTTTGAAGCTTTACCAGAGCAGGAAACTTGTTTCGCAATGGCGTAAAGCTTTTGGTTGGACATTAGAATAGCAGAATGGTGTAAGCTCAGAGCTTTTCCGGGTGTTCTTCAGTGACAGACTCCGAGGTGGAAAGGAAGGTGTCCATTTAGTATCTGAAAATGCAGTTTCCATATATGTTTTAGTATTTTAGCAAAACTTTAAATCCCAAAATTAGCGGCATAAAGTGTATGTAATAACCAAGAGTAGATTAAAAAACACCTAGAGTCTAATTTCTAAAGTTATCCAGCAAGTCTTAAACATTATTGAAACAAAAATTTTCTCCATCAATGAAACAGAAATGATAACAAACTCGGAATATGTTGAAAGCGAAAGAAAGGAATAACCCTACATAGGTGTAATTAAATTATGTCTTCTAAACACAATGAAGTTCAGATCCTTGAATGATAATCGCAATATTCCTCAGGAAAATAAATGCTTGACGACAGGGCCAAAGAAACCTTCATGCGCAGAGCTCGGCTGAATTTCATGAATTTAAACGCCGTTGATAACTTTTCGTATGAAATTCTTATATACAACAGAGAATTCAACATTCTCTCACCACATTTCTTTCTAGAATTAGATAAAAAGGTACCAAATCAGCCAAGATTCGATTTCAAAAAACGAAATTGCAATTTATTTATACACAGAACAAAACAATGCCAAGAAAAACAGACCCAAGATGTCATTCAGATTATTCAGGTAAAAACTTACCTTTCAATCATTCAAATTACACAAAACTATAAAAACTTCTATTACTGATTTGGAGATTTCGGCAAAAACAAAGCAATTAAAAAAAAATCAATATTCAGCAAGGGGATATCAAAATTGTGGCAGAACAACAACTAATTAGAGCCTCTCTAATCTTTAGAATCTAAAATCATAGCTTCGTACCATTATAACAAGATACGTATTAAGGAATATCGGAATTAGGGTTTGGGCAATTGAAATTGGACGATTGGGAAGTAGGGACTTACCACTTTGGAGCCTGGATTGAGGCACCAAGTTCGTCACGCCGGCCGCCGATTACCGTCTGAAGATCGGATATGTTACTGAGAGCCGGAAGTGTGGACTGTAAATGACAATGTCACTCCATTCATCATTAAATTTTGATTGGAACTTTAACATTGATTTGAAACTTTCAAATTTCATGATGTAAAAAAATGGAATAATGATCATTTTTTAAAGAAAAAAAAAGTGTTGTTGGATAATTTATAAAAAATAACAGTTTAATATTTTTTTAAAAAATATCCTATTAATCTATCTACGTATTTTTTCCACATCTTATTAATATAATTAAATATAAAAATCAATTATTTATACAAATTCTTGAAAGAAATTTACTATTCACTCAATCATTTACATTCATCGGTTTATTATTATTTTAACCAAAACAATTTTAATCGTTACATTTATATCATATTCATTCACAATCTAAAAAATACATTATTTTTTTAATTTTTTTTCTATACTCTCCCAATCACTTTTTTAGTACATTATTTTTTCTAAAATATTCTTTCTTTAATTACACCTTGATTCTTTGATTTTTAATTGATGAATAAGATAGACGGAAAAATATAAAGATTGAGACAAATTAATACATAACTAAAGTTAGTAAACAAAAACGAGACACTCGTAAACTCGACTCATCTTGTTGAGACTCGAAAATACAATTTTTTATAGTATGATTTTGTATTTATCAATTTATTTAGTTAATGAGTTTGAATTCATCTCGATAAAAGGCTGGAGTTAAAACAGTCAATGTTATAAAATAAACAAATCTGAAAGGACGAGTTTGTCAATTTAGCACACCTTAAAAATATCTCCATGACCATAACAATAATTTTGGTAGTTTTAGTTGAATTGATTCCAGGATACTTATACAATCCGCATACATAATCAATTTTTCCAACGTGCATAATATGTATGGACAAACAAAATGGACTAAATACAATGAATCTAAACCCGATGTTTGGCATAAAATTATACTCCCTCATATTTTTAATAAATGTCATTTTGAGAAGTTGCACAATAATTAAGAGTATTTTTTTTGCTAATAATAACTCTCATTAATGAAGATAGAGATAAATGTTTTGACAACATATGAAAAGTGAATATAAAAAGATGTAGTGTAATTATTATCTAAATAAGGGTAATAATGGAAAAATATGTACAAAATATTCAAAAAAATCATTTATTTAGTCAATGGTCGATAAAACTAAAATGACATTTAAAATAAATAGGAATAGTTCCAGTGTTTTCATACCGTACTGTACCGGCCGGTAATATCAGATACCGCTATTGGTACGGTACAATTACACACAGAATACCAGATTTACGGTTATACCGGTTTGTAACGGGGTCATACCGTAAATACCAGAAAAAACCGATCAAAATACCGGTCATAAAAAAAATTAAAACAAAAAACTAAAAAAATAAAATTTATTAATTTAAGAATATAAAATTTAAATTGGTAGTTAGAATGTTTTATTTTTATCTCATTAGTAAGTTAAAATTAATGATTATGATCATTTATTTTTTTACTTTTTTGCATTTGGTATTATATATTTCTATATATAAATATATATATCATTATATTTGCTAGTATGATAATACCACTGATATTACCGGTCTGACCGATAATACCGCGTACCGGTTACTATAGCAATCAGTACGGTATTGATAATACCACTGATATTACCGGTCTGACCGATAATACCGCGTACCGGTTGCTATAGCCATTGGTACGGTATTTAAAACACTTGTAGTATCAATTTTTTTACTTTTTTTCTTTCCATTTGTGGCTCAACACCACAGCGGTGGATCTAGCATTCAGCTATTAAGCCTATTATACACATTCTACTACTTTTTTATAAATCTTAAAAAAAAAATATATTTTAAAAAATAATATAAAATAAAAGTATGGCAATTTTAATATAAGGGTTAATTGTAAATAAAATCTTAACCTTTTATCTAATTGCAAATAAAACTCAATTTTTTCAATTTGGCAAAAAAATACCAAACATTCAATAAGTGTTGCAATTGTGTCTCAATCACCTTCCGCTGCCGCAGGACCGCCGCCGGCCAACTTCTCCGAATGTTAAAAATTTTTACATGATCTTGTAGCTCTCCTCCGTACCGACAACATATCCGAGTTTCACGAAAAAATTCCGACGATAAGGAGATGACCGGAAAAGTCGTCACCGGAAAAAGTCACCGGTTTTGGCGAAGGTGGACGTCACTAGATGCAGCTTTGCGAGAGGAGTTCAACGGTACCTTCGGATTCACGTGGGTCAAAGCGAGTCACCGGGAATTTGCGAAAGAACGCCAAGAAAATTTGTAGACCTACATACTTTGACCGGAAAATTGAAAGTCTCATTGTCGGAATTTTTTCGTGAAACTCAAATATGTTGTCGGCACGGAGGAGAGCTACAAGATCATTTAAAAATTTTCAACATTCGGCGAAGTTGGCCGACGGCGGGTGGCGGTTGGCGGTGGTCCGGCGGCGGCAGGAGGTGATTGAGACACAATTGCAACACTTATTAAAATTTTAGTATTATTTTGCCAAATTAAAAAAGTTGAGTTTTATTTGTAATTAAACAAAAAGTTAAGATTTTATTTGCAATTAACCCTTAATATAATTATATATTTTTATTTACAAATACAATATTTAGTTGATAGAGTTCAACAACCCACGTACACCTTTAGATGCACAGGGTACAACACATGTGCTCGTCAAACTGTCTCAGACAATCACCACCCACCCACCATAAACGGCCAGAGCATTCACACCGTTGATCAACCCTCCAAACGCCAGCTGGCACCATCTCGTTCTCATTGGGCCCACCACAGAGAGCGGGTCATTCGGATCCGATTCTTTATATACCCGCGGCTGAGCTCAGATTCATTTGCGCTTTGCTCTCTCATCTCCTCCATTTTTGCTCTGCAGATCTGAAGATTGGTTTGATCAATACTAGAAGGTAAGGACGATAAACTAGCTTTGATATTTTAATCTCCTTTTGTTTTTTGTTGAGATCAATAAATTAGCATTGTTTTGTGGTCTGTATGTGATTTGAATTGAAATTTGAATGTCGGTTGATTTTGCACGATTTTATGTGATTTTTTGGGAAGAAATGTGATCATGCAGAGTAGAACTATTGAATATGAAAGGTTTTCATATGAAAATGGCATGAACAACGTTTGAATCTAAGTGCTCTGCCTTCATGCGATTCAGATCTCGTTGAGCATTTCTTCTAATGGGTGCTATTGGGGTTTTCGTTTAAGGATCTACATTGCGTGCCAAAAGAATTTGCGATTATCCCATAAGTTGATTACAGATTGGATCATTTAACTATATATTTTTTAGATCTGAATTTCTTTTTACATATTCTAGTTTTTGTCATTTTGATGATTTTTGTTTCACAGGTGGATACAAGCTTGTTATCTTGTTATAGCAAATCTATTGTATATAAAAGATTGTGTTTATTTAGCTGCCCATAATTATTCTTCCTTGTTGTCATTCATCAATATAGAATATGGGTGAATGATACACAGTTTCCTTTTATAGCAAATCTCTGTATAAGAAAATATTGTATCTCTGCTACCAGTTTTTTTTCTTTTCCTGGTTCTCATCAACAGAGAATTAGCAAACAACACATAGTTCATCCAATTCTATTCCAAAATCTTGCTGTTCAACACATACTTTAGATTCACCACCTAATTTCATACATTGCAAAATGCATTTCCAGATAATACGAAAAATGGACACCTTCCTCTTCACCTCCGAGTCGGTCAACGAAGGCCATCCCGACAAACTCTGTGACCAAGTCTCTGACGCTATCCTCGACGCCTGCCTCGAGCAAGACCCCGAGAGCAAAGTCGCGTGCGAGACGTGCACAAAAACAAACATGGTCATGGTATTCGGCGAGATCACCACAAAAGCCAACGTCAACTACGAAAAAATCGTCCGCGACACTTGCCGAGGCATCGGCTTCATCTCCCCAGAAGTCGGCCTCGATGCCGACAACTGCAAAGTCCTCGTCAATATCGAGCAGCAATCTCCCGACATTGCTCAAGGAGTCCACGGCCACCTCACCAAGAAACCTGAAGAAATCGGGGCCGGTGACCAAGGCCACATGTTCGGTTACGCCACAGACGAAACTCCAGAGCTGATGCCATTAACTCACGTCCTCGCCACTAAACTCGGCGCAAAGCTAACCGAGGTTAGAAAGAACAAGACTTGCCCATGGCTGAGGCCCGATGGAAAAACCCAAGTCACTGTTGAGTACAAAAACGAGAACGGGGCAATGGTCCCGATTCGCGTCCACACTGTACTCATCTCGACTCAACATGACGAGACGGTTACAAACGAGATGATCGCAGCTGATCTTAAGGAGCATGTGATAAAGCCCGTTATCCCGGCCCAATACCTTGATGAGAACACTATCTTCCATCTCAACCCATCGGGCCGATTTGTGATTGGAGGCCCGCATGGCGATGCGGGCCTTACTGGAAGGAAGATTATCATTGATACTTATGGTGGGTGGGGTGCTCATGGTGGTGGGGCTTTTTCTGGCAAGGATCCTACTAAAGTGGATAGGAGTGGGGCTTATATTGTGAGACAAGCGGCTAAGAGTGTTGTGGCTTCTGGGCTTGCTCGGAGGTGCATTGTGCAGGTTTCTTATGCGATTGGTGTGGCTGAGCCGCTGTCGGTTTTTGTGGATACGTATAAGACGGGCAAGATTCCGGATAAGGATATTTTGGGTTTGATTAAGGAGAATTTTGACTTTAGGCCTGGGATGATTGCAATCAATCTTGATTTGTTGAGGGGAGGGAATTTCAGGTACCAGAAGACTGCAGCTTACGGGCACTTTGGGCGTGATGATCCTGATTTCACCTGGGAGACTGTGAAGGTACTGAAGCCTAAAGCTTGAGGTTTTGATTGGTTTGTGG
>BKCP01011070.1:536309-551644 GCA_008636005.1 Striga asiatica | reverse complement strand
ATTTATGGTTTGGGAGATTAATAAAGAAGTTTGGGTTTTGGTATGTTGAAGGCTATGATTTTTTTGGGATGGTATGAATGATAAATGTTGTGTTGTGTTGGGCTTCAGGTGGTGGGATAATGGGGACTGGGTGTGTATTTGTTGAGTTTATTGTCGTATTTTTTGTCTTTTGATTTGAACTTTTTTTTCTTTTATTTAATTTCATTTTCTCCCATACATGTGTAGTATGGTGTACCACATTAAATGATTTGATGTTATTTTATGATTTCTGAACTTATCAATATATATGTTTTGTGTTGCTGAATTTCTTGGTAAAAGCTTGCATGCACTGGGTTATTTCTATGATTGTGTTGGTTTATGGAAGTAGTGATTTTGATCAACATTTTGCAGCGAGTATAGTCTGTATAGATTCATTAGTTATTATTACGTTTAATGTAGTATTTTGTTTAATTTTTCATTTTTATTAGTAAAAGGGACTAGTGTATTTTGTTCTTTTTTCTTTCTTTTTTAGGCAATAGAAATGTATTTCAAGAACATTTTCACATGATATTATGGCAAACAAACAGGAAATAAAAAAATAATCTTGAATACATATTGACAAATTTTGATGTGAAAAATACAATTAAAAGGGACACACACATGGACATTTAGTTTATGTAGAAACTTGATTAATTTGGACTCAAAATACTATTCCCTCCTTTTTTTAATAAATATTATTTTAAAAAGTTGCACAGTAATTAAATTTTTTTTTTTTGTCAATAATAATCTTCATTAATGAGGATAGAGATGAAGAGTGAATATAATAAATGTCATTTTGAAAAGTTGCACAGTAATTAAGAATTTTTTCTTTGTCAATAATAACCTTCATTAATGAGGATAGAGATGAAGAGTGAATATGAAAAGACGTAGTGTATTTATTAACTAGATGAAGGTAATAATAGAAATATATACAAAAGATCCAAAACGTTATTTATTTGGTTAATTGTTGATAAAATCAAAATGACATTTATTAAAAAAAAGGAGGTAGTACTTATCAAACAAGGCCACAAAACCTCTGGTGTGGCAGCTGGATTATTTGTTTTGTAAGGTTTAATACTTGCATTACTTGTATAGATTTTGCTCGTACAAGAATGGAAAAGAAATATCTTATAAAAGAATCGGTTGCGAATCGGGTGATTTGAATGCGAGAGCTCGTATATAAGGGTTATACCATGAGAGCGCTCGTATATAAGGGTTGTACGAAGTGTACCCAATTCGAATGCAAGGGTTGTATCAAGTTCCATATGTACGAAGTGTACCCAATTCGAATAACTGCCACACAGCACGAAGAGAACAAATTTTACAGCTCAAAATGTAGCCAAGGCATGAGAAATTTGAGTCGATAACGAAACATATATTTAGTTCACATTCATAAAAATACCTATGAGATCGTTTCATGCTTTTCTTCAAGTGACAAAATTTTCGTCATTGTTGCCAAAATCATTAGCTTTTTCCATAATAATATAGCAAGAACTACACCTGTGGCTGAAGTATACTGAACATTTTTCCTAGTATTCATATTATATATTTCCTTTTCAATTTTTCCTCCCACATTCTTTTCTCTTCACTAATAAGCTTCTCCAACGACTCGTTTTGTTGTAACATTTCATGTACTTTGGTCGACTTCAGAAAACACGCCAGGATGAAACTTCCGGCCCAATGCTTCAACAGCAGCATTAATTCTCTTTATGTCCTGCCNACTCATATTTCATGAAAACCCATTTCAAGTTCAAGTTAAAGTTTATTTGGATTAAGAAATCTCATTCCAAAGCTAAAGTTACTTGCCTTTCCATCAAAAGTAATGATCAGAGGACCTTGCCTTGATTCCCGATAACACCCTACACACATAAAAAAAGGCGATGTTCGGTAGCACAGCAACAAAATAAAACACCTCAAAAGTCACGTAATGAACCAAAAATATTTCTTACCAAATAATATATCTGGAAATTCAAACCGAATTTCGGAAAGGGGTTGAGAAGCTTCCACCTGTGCATCATAAAATGGAAATTATTAAGTAGTTACACTGAAGTGCATTTTGTTATTACTTGAAAAAGATACTTTTTTTTTCCAAAAAAAGGAGAGGTTTTGCCAAACTCACGTCAGAAAGATTTGATGCCGCCAGTTTTTTGGACACAAATGGTTCACTAATTTGTTCATCGAATCTTATTAACTCAATCAAGCAATCCCACTCTTGGTCTAGCTCGGCTGCATTTGTTGCCGTAAGTATTATCACATTTTGGCATTTGATCTGTGAAACAGATAAAAATAAAAGTTAAAGATGATCAATAGTATTCCACTTTCAGATATATTAAAAAAAAAGGAACTAAAAGGAAATAGAAAAATGGAAACTGCTGAAAGGGGAAAAAAAACGTGCTGTTAATCCTCGGATAAAAGATTTTGACGCAACAATACTTACCAAAGGCACTTTCAGTTTCTCATGATGCAATAACTCGGTGATCCCTTCAGGCAAATGAGCCATCTAAAAATTAAAAATAGACAAAATCAACAGTCAACTACTGGTGGTAATAAATAGTATAATATCATATGCTGAGCAAATTTTTTTTTAAACCAAAATTCAGCTCTCACAAAAAATCCTTCTTTGACAAGATCGAAACTTTGGTAACGGTTTAACTTATATGCATTTAAATTGAGAATCACCTCGTTCCGATGTCCAGTGCACTTTTCTCCTATGAGATGCCTTAAATATTCCTCAAATTCTTCATCAGGAGCCTAAATTTCACAAGTATTTCGTGAACTATTTAGATGTCTCGAGCCAAAAATAGAATATTTTTTTAGAAAAAAATGTAAAAATTGTACCATTCTGACACCAAATGCCTTAGCGACACCAGCTATAGTGACGTCTGATGGTAATGGACCAACCCCTCCATATGCAAAAACCTGCAGTAAAGCTCACAAATATGTAATGGCTTAATAAAACTTGAAAAAATAAATTAAAAATATAGAATGTTTAAAAAAAAGGAAAAAAAAAATTACAATGTCATTTGTTGACTTTTGTCTCTCAACTTCATCCGCGACAGAATCAATCTGTAAATACGACCCCAAGCAAANATCATAAAAAGCTCGTAAATTTTAAATATGACGAGAACTCACATCATTTCTGGTAATTGCGGCATGTGAAACAGCCCAGCCTACAGAATGGAGCTTTCTACGCAAAACGGGTCCCACCCGATCCTCAGCAGTGCCAAATCTGAGCTATGGAATTAACAGAAAAAAGAATATTAATTTACCAAATCTATAGGTAATACTAAATTTATAATAATAAATTTTTTGTTAAATAATGAGTGTGGGGGCTCTAAGATTATGATAATGAGCAAGAAAAACTTACAGGATTTCATCCCCAACAGCAATGAGTGAGGCTGTGAAAGTACTTCTTCCTGCACATAAATCCTCATTTTTCGAGCCGTTAATATTATTGGCTGACGATGGCTGAGAAATAATTTTTTTAGCTCTGCCTGCTCTTTCTAATCTTCCATCAGAAAGTAAATATGCCGGTTTGAATTTATCTTCACTGTTGCTGGATTTGTTACAGCGCAGAAGTGCATTGGGAACCGTGTCGTGAATGCTACCAATTGAAGTATAACTGCAGAAACAAAAAGAACTACAAAATATATGGGAACTTATAGAAACACACAATCAAGCATATATGAATGAAGACCTATAAAATTTGATAATTGCATGTATAAATTTATAAGGCTCTCATTTCAAGAAAACTTGCGGAATTTGAAGGGGAGACTTACCCTTGATCATAAAGGCTGCAGTAGGGAACCTTGCAAGTCAAGAGAAAGGCCCAAACATCTCTGCCATACAAAAAAAAAAAATAAAAAAATGCTTTGATTTACGCTATACAGATGAAGAAAAGGATATAATAATAACCAACTCAAAATATAAAGCACATCCGCTTTCTCATCTTGGTGACTAATAAATGGCCAAATGTATTAATTAGAGTCATAGATAGTGAACCTTCCTTTAATGAGGATAAAGAAAAAGAATGTGATCTAATACTATTATATCGAATAAAAAGGTAGGTTGGCATGCAGATACCTACATATCATAGAATGTCCTAAAACTCAAGAAATAAAGGCGTATAAGACAATCTAGCACTTAATAAATATATATAAATTAACCTGTATGACCAATCCAAGATTGGATTCACTCTCATGAAAGGTGGCCATCCTGGTGAGCTAGGAGAGAATTGCTCTTGCCCCACCTAGCATATTATGACCAAAGCAAACAGAACAAAATTCAACTAGAAAAAAACTACATTATGGTACGTATATAAAGAAATATTGTTAATTTCTTCATGGTGTAGTATTTTCCTTTTCTTTCTCTTTTATATTCCCGTAAATATTAAAGTACGAGATCAAAATTAAACTAGAAAGAAACTACATTACGGTACGTATAAAGAAATATTGTTAATTTCTTCATGGTGTAGTATTTTCCATTTTCTTTCTCTTATATATTCCTCAAAATAATAAAGCACGAGATCAAAATTCAACTAGAAAGAAGCTAAATTATGACACATGTTGCATACCGCAGTTGGATCACCAATTCGGACACCAAGAAAAATCGCTCTAATAGGGTTAACCTTTAGAAGAGCCTCAAGGCCAGACTTGAAATCCAGGCGAATTATGTCCATCTGCAACTTGTAACTGCCAAAAATTCAGAAAAAAACGAGTATTAATCATCCGGTGAGTCGTAATATCATTGAAAGAAAACGAAATATGGAACTAAAGCATTACTCAATATCCAAGTAAAAGAACACTGAAAGATACAATATTCGATATTAGAGAGAGAGAGAGAGCACATACGCAGAAGCAGTATCATAAGTGAATGAGTTGATCTCAGGGAAGACAGTTGGGTTCTCAAAATAAATTGTCCTTACGGGAAATTTGTTTCCAGCTTCTCCCGAATCCAAGTTGGAACGATGCAAATAACAGCCAGCTCTAAGAAGGTGCAACAAAACCTATAAAAATTGAAGCCCGTTCTCTTAATAATATTGCACATTCATTGCACGAAAGAGATCCTAAGTTTGTTCTGAGGAAAATGTGCATGTATGAAACAAAAAAAGAAAAAACTTACAGTTGAATCCTTTCCTCCATTGAAACTAAAGGCAAGCTCGTCAACACTGTCAATAAAATTATTTTAGCTTAATAAAAATTTCCCTCGGGTGAGTCAAAAGGCAATGCTACATTTCCATTAAACTTAAAACACAACATCCTTTTTCTTTTTCTTTATCTCTTTCTCTTAATATCAATTATTCTCAAACAATTTCTTCTTAAAAGGATTCAAGTAATTTAATTATGAAAACTGACACAGAAAATTTAGTAACACATGATGCTGTTTTACGATAAAAGGAAATGGGACATACGAGTAAAGAGCAAGAGCCCTTTGTATAACATAGACGGCATTGTTGTATTTTGTCTTCAACCTTCTATCATCGCTCTCTTTTATTGCTTCATCAATTTCCATCTTCGACTTCTTGATTCACTCAAACTCTGTGAACGGTTGAACACAAGTATATCAACAACTGATTATAAGCTCCAGAAACTGACACGGGACATTTGATTGACTATCTTGTTCAGACTTCCACAAGTTTTCAAATTTAACAAAGTAACATTGAAACCCCACTGGCACCAAAAGTTCAATCTTTCTGTTCATTCATGAACTATCCATAGTTAATGGCTTAATGCCAACATTCAACGTGCAATATCCAAGAACTATCCAGTACGCTACAAAAATAATACACACNAAAAAATTTATTGAGGGCTTTAGTTTAACGAAGGATTAAATTTCTGTGCAAATCAATCTAAATCAAAACCAACATTCAATGTGCAATTTCCAAGAATTATCAAGTATGCTAGAAAGTAATACACACACAGACATTCACAACAAAATTCAATATTCATGCGAAATGAGACACGAGAAAAAGTCTATTTAAGTTCAACCATGGAAATTTCAATTTCTGTTCACGGAAATAACACTGACACCAAAACATCAAATCTTAAAAAAAAATTAAGAAAAAGAAAGAAAGAACTATTCATAGTTAAAACCAACCTTCAAACTGCAATTTTCAAGGACCATCAATAGTGCTAGCAAGTAATACACACACATACATTCACAAAAACAAAACGAAAAAAAAAAATAAAAAATCTTCATATGAAATGAGACACAACAGGATAAAAAAACCATTTGGGGTTTAAGTTTAACAATGGAATTTCAGTTTCTGTATACAATCCTTTAAAATGGTAGCAGCGGAAAACAAGTTCAAACCTGGAAATTGCGAAAGATAACATTCTAATGCGAGGGTTTAGGAATGGAATCTTACCTGGGCGTAAGAATGCTTACAAAATGGGAAGATCAATTTTTGGCCGTGTATTTGTGCTTTTTCTTCAGATAAAATAAAAATTTCTGGCAAATAGCCTAATGCTAGTTTATTTTATTTGTCATGCGCTTGACAAAACTGCAGATTTTTTCAAGAACGCAAGGGAAAAAAAAAGCGAAATTATTAAACTAGGCTTAATGATTATAGCTTTATTTAGTAGTCAAATGCTCTCATAAAAAATTTCATCAAGATCTTGGTTTTATGAAAATCAAAATTCGGGGATAAATTTAAAATTCATTTAATTAAATTGATGAGTTATGAATCCGATTCAGATGCATTATTTCATATATTTTGTATTTCATCCCTTTTTTTTTTTTACCTTTTTTTAATTAAATCCAAAACGAAATCCGGCATGAGAGTTTTGCGACCCAAATTGGACCGATGGGTCAGATCTGAGTGGGTCATTTGGACCTGTCAACAATTAAATTAGCCAAAGTTTGATTTATAACCCAACTCGCCCTTGACTGGTCGACCCAAAAACTGATTCAGTTGCGTCAGTCAACCCACTTTGGCCCTATCAATAAAATAAAATTATGTGTGTATATATTTATATAGTAAATATTTATAACCAGATATATATTATTGAAATTTTAAGGTACAAAACCCATCTAAATTAGTAGTTTTTTAATTTATTGTATATTTACAACATAAAAATAATATATTAAAAAGTTTTAAAATTAATTATCTAATTCAATAATTAATCCAGTGAGAACAATTGAACCTCATCGGACCAGTATGAAAACATTGCCCACGTCCAAAATTCCAGTCATTGCATATCCATGAACACTCAAAATGAAACTATTGTATATAAAACAATATTACTTCGGAAAAAAAAGGTCTAATTCGAATTATTTATCAAGACAATCTGCACTCGAACTTCACATAATAATAAATAATCATCAGTAATACACAGATTAATTTCTACATTCTCAATCTCTTAGCTGCTGTGTATATAGCTGCAGAGTATCCTCACTCAAACAGCTCAGTAGTTTCGAATGCAAACCGCGGACATACTTCACATCACGAATAGGATTGCTCGTGAGTTTAAGTCGACCAGAATCCGATAAAAACGGCAAGTCATACAGCACGAGTTCACCAGTCGACTCTTCTCCAGAAGCAAATGAACGGTTTTCGTACATCCCATCAATAATGGCAGACTTAGGGAGTCTAATATCACTCACTTTGGCACAAATAGCTCGAAATTTTTCGTAACCAGAAGTGTTTTTTTCATAATAGATGTGCGTTCCCCATGTCCCTTGCCAGGCTGCACTTTGTGTCGGTTGAGAAATAGTGAAGCCATCGATTATCTCGATTTTAGGACGATATGAAGCGACAATATCGTCACTGGTTTTACAGTGAGCTAGAGAAATACAAACCCCTTGCTCGTCTGATCCGGGAATTAAGTATGGCCTAAAATCACCAAATGAAAGAGGGAAAAAAAATTGAATGAGTGAACACGATTGTACGTAGTTCTTCAAAAATTGTCAGCACGACCAAACAAGAACATCTAATGGATTATTTCTTTAAAGGAAAAAACTGATTTTTCCCCACCTTTAACTTCTTCCAGTCATCATTATTCGGTTGGGAAAGGATGAATAGCAGAAAATAGCTACTAAAACTTACCTTTCTTGATTTACACCAAAATCCCATTGACATAAGCCAAGTGAAGATGCCGTTAGGATGTTTTTGGTTAGAACGTTTCTGGTAGAAGAACTGCGAGATGAAGAGGGTGAAAGAGAATATAATGAATGGACTGGATTGCAAGTCAACCCATTCAAGGATTCTACATATCTCGTGGTGTGACGAACGTCAAACTGCAAAACCGTGCCATTCTGCATGCATATATTAACTTTTTTTTTTTATAAAATGAACGTAAAGTGGAAACGGAAAAGAAAAAATAAATGGGAAGGATGCGCGAAATTTAAAACCTGCAAGCCCGTGTACACGTAATGAGAATCGGAAACATCCCATGAACATGACCAGGCAGCAGCCTGAAAAGTAAAAAATCGAACTCATCTAAGCATTTGTTTAAATACAGTCAAGCAAAAATCAAACTAATTAATCTGAAAAGTACAAGATGAAGACGATGGTTAGAGCTATTACCTGCAAATCCCAAGTAAGAACAGTATTGTTGCTCTCTGTGCTGGAACACCAGTAAAAAAGACAAAAGACACAGTGATCAAAGCTGCTAAATTGCACCAATTTCATATTATTTCATATGTGTGAATGTGTGTGTAGAGAAAGAGAAATCACCTAACCAATTTCATATTATTTCATATGTGTGAATGTGTGTGTAGAGAAAGAGAAATCACCTAACAACTGATAGCTTTTTTCCCAAGGATGCCAACAGCACTAATCTAGCATCCGGAGAAAGTCGCAGGTCCTTAACAGCTTTTGTGTTCTCAGGGAGCCGAATGTCTTCCTTCTCGTTACTATGTAACACGCATACCTAGAATTCTCCAAATAAGTTAATATGGATGTTGGCATATATTAGTTACATTAGAAATATCAAATTTATTATCAACAGCCAAAAACAGTTGCTCGAACAAATCATTTTCCAGAAGACGCTGAAAACTTACTTTCGTTAACACGTGCATTCCCCCCATTCCTAGAAGCCTTCGAGCAAATATATAGTTCTCACTCAAAGAATCAACGTCAAAGAGTCGAGCCCCATCTATCTGGAAGTTCTTCTACAGAATGATAATACACATCGGTAGACATTAGTTATAAGGTTAGTGGTTAATAGAACAATGGAGCAACTCCAGCAAAATAGACTTTTGTGGATTGGCACTCGAGTTCCAAGAGTTTTCTGTGCTTTCTTGCATCAATTTCAAAGTGGTACCTTTGGTAAATTTTCTGGGATTTCAATAGGAGATGAGCACAAATAACATGTTCTTTTTCACCATTCAATCAATAAAAAAGTTGAATAATAAAATAAAGTAAATAACTCAAGATTAATACTATCAAAATATCAATACCTACTCATGTAATTGGCTTAACCTATGCCTGTGTGTCAAATCTACTTAAATTAAAATTGCCAGAAAAAAAACATGAGAATGGGCACCTGTATTGTATATTCATTTGAACATCCTTGCATGTGAAAATTACTGCTAGCATCAGGTCCTGCATGTCAAGTACCACAAGTACCAAAAGAAAAACATAAGAGTACATGAGAACTAAAACAAACAGAGAAAGCAACTAACGAACTTTTATTTCATGCATGATTACCTAAGGTTGATTTTCCTAGAGAATTCCAATTGGATGAAGATGATCCTGAAGCTCTACATTCCTCATTTTTTAGAAGGACCTCCAGGTTTCGAGTCCGCTATAAGGACGGAGTTTAGCAACACAGTAATGAAATTTTATACGACTCACATATAACAAAGAAATACAAAAAGAAAATGAAGCGAAGAAACCAAGGTGTCAAGCAATAACCAGTAACTGATCATTTCGACATTTCAAAAATTTAAGAAAGTTCATACTAAATAGAAACGACCCATTCAAGATAACAATAATGCTAATATGTGATTATAAAAATCATATGGAAACAAAAAAGGAAAAAATTTGTGATCATTAGACACCAGTTTATGGATTACTTTGCCAACAAGGTGATAGTTTCCACATTCATGCAAAAACTGAAAACCAAAATAGAACTGAATATTCGATATATAATGTTGTGGACATCAATTGTTCATATTCATAGCAATAAGTATCTGTCGGTAAACACCCCGCAAAAGGCAGAAAAATCATCTTAATTATAACGATAATTGCTAAGGATAAGAATTATTATAATTTAAAATATATAATGATGATGGCAACGATTGCACCAATATCCATTTTGGCCAGTAATTATCTATTAATGCGGACAGAACACATTATTTAGACATAAGATCCTCTGCCAAAGGAAAAAAAAACGTACACTCACAAATACCATAAATCAGACAACATAATAAGATGAAAAAATCAGATATGCATATACCTCTTCAAGATATTGAACTTGCTTGCACAAATCACTTTCTTTTTTCTTCCATTCCAGTTCCTTATTAAACCACTCAGCGCCCTGCAAAATGTCAATGCACAGCAAGAACAAGGACAGTAAATGTCGAAATTGAAAACATAATAACTTCAAATAACAAATGGTAATAATTCTTTCTATGATGATGCTGTGTCCCTATACTTCCCTTATAAAAATGTTAAACCTTAGAATCACCTAGTAAACAGACAATATAATATTTTCATCATGGAGAAATTGCATTCGAAGGCCGGAAAAATGTATTCCTGCTTAACATAGAGCAGTCAATGAGAATTAATAAATACGACAAACTTCAATCTCCAGAATATATCAAGAATTTGCATGGAAAATGTAAAGCTCCACTTGCTCCAAAGAAATTGAATTGTGTAATCATGAATTCTCATATGATAAGAAAAATGTCCCCATTCTGTAGATTTATCTTATCTTAAGACTCAGAATTAATTCTAGTGGACGACAAGAAAGTAAGGGTACGTATAAAAGGAAGACATCAATGAAGGCAAAGTTAATCGACAACCAGTAGAATCTCAACTCCACAAATTATGGCAAGGTTTTCCATTTCCTGATTTACCCAAGATAAGGTTAATCACCATATCCAAAAAACATAGTCCAACGTTTATTTAGAAAGTAAAAGAAATTCACACGTCAGACTACAAAATTTTACACTGTCCAGCCAATCAAAAGACTGAATTACATATCTTATTACCCACTTTTATGAGGAGAAGGAGACAAATCCAAACAAATAACAGTGTAGTCGATTTTTTTTACATACCATCCAGCTATACTGAATTGACTTAAAATTAGAAATCAAGGATATCAGGCAGAAAAGATCAAGAACTAACCAGCAACAATAATAAACCACATATCTAGTTCAAGCATTCATTATTCACTGATCAAACACATGAGTTAATGAGGAAAACATGAAAAAGGGGAAAAAAGGAGTGAGGATAATGGAGTTGGAGAATGTTGGTGACCAATTTTTTCCAAGAGACAAATACATGCAAATAAAGATTCCTTCGGGTTTTTCCTCCTCTATCAAGTTGCTAGATAAAATGCCATATTAATTTTGTGTACGAATTGTATGAACAAAATGATCCTTAAACTACACAAAAAATGCATAAGTTTCATGAAACATAAAATTAATCACTCTACTTTCTTGCATTGTTATCACCTGTTTCTCAAGAGATGCACATTTAGCTTCAAGTGATCGTACTGTCTGTAGAGAGAGAGAGAAAACAGAAAACGCAAGTTGCAATTCAGTTACTCAAAATAATAATAATTAAAAAAAAAAGGTATTCCATAGTTTGTGCATAATCTAGGCAGAAAAAACACCTTCTGAAGCTCCCCATCAATGGCAACTATTTGCGTAGCATAAAGTAGACGAATGTCTTTCACCCGACAGTTCTTTTTACATTGAGGGCACTAAAACACAAAGATATCAACAAGAAATTGGATGTTATAAGCTCAACCATGCAAATTCCACAATAATTCACATGAATTATAGCTCAAAACACTAATCAAACCTTGCTCGAGCCTCGACGAGCNGAAATACATTCACAATATATTCAGATTTTATGGAAAAAAAGAAAAAAATAAAGAAAAAATAGCCCATTACCATATATGGTGATCACCACCAGAAGACCAGGCTTCAAAGCAGATGGGGCAAAATAATCCATCCACTTCACCTCTGTTGAACTCTCCAAATTCTCCACCATCCTTGCCCTTCAACGACGCCGTTTCACCCCCTTTACCACTACCACTGACCCTCCCCTTTTTGCAGCCTCTTTCACGCTCAGCCTCCTCCGTGGCGTCATCGTCTTCAATAATCACAACTTCTCCAGACGGCGTCGTGCCCGTAGTGACACTGATACCGTCACCGTTGTTACCATTCAATTCACCCTCCTCCGCGCCGTCGCCGTTATCATCTTCATCTTCCGTCTCTTCTTCTCCTTCGTTTTCATCTTCCTCTTCTTCTTCTTCGTCTTGTTCCTCTTCTTCTTCTTCTTCTTCTTCTTCGTTTTGTTCCTCTTCTTCTTCTTCTACGTTTTGTTCCTCTTCTTGGTACTCTTCGTCGTCGTCGTTTTCAAATCCTTCCACTCCTATCTGGAACAATAGATAATATCTGTAATCGTGATCCATGGGAATTGTTCATAATCTGGATCGAGCAATGGAAGTTAGGGTTTTGGGTTCGGACATTTCACATTTGAGGGATTTTTTTCTTTTTTTGCTGAAGAGTTGAATTTGCCGATTTTGGTTATCAAAAGCAGTTTGAAAGAGAGGGAACAAAATCGCCCAAGCGGGAAGCACAAGTTGAATTTTTCATAAACTGCTTAATTACAAAAATTCCCCATATTTTCACGCCCGTTGGTGTTGGGGCTCGACCCGGCGGATGAAATGGTCACAAATTATCCAATTGACACGTGGTATACTAATATGTCAAAACTTTTTATTTTCTAAAAAATCCCCCTTATATATTAATTCTATGTGGCAGGCTCGCATGTTTCGGGATCTTATATGACAAAATTACATGTTTCGTTATTAGGCTTGGATAGATTTAAATTTACTTCTAATCCAAAAATATTTAGGTTCGGATTATCTATTAATATGTTGATTATTTATGGTAAGGGTGAGCGCGGTCCAGGACGGTCCTGGATTTGATTTGTCCGGATACCCATCCCACTTTTATGAATCCGTCCATAAACGATCCGGGATAAATAAGCACCGTCCCCACCCATGTAATACATGGGTGTTGTACTAGTATGTATTTATTTTAAAGAAAATAATATGATTTGTAAATATTTTTTTGGAGGAGGAATAAAAAATAAAATTGCTTGATTGAAATATTAATTATGAGTTTAAAAAGATAATTTTTTAACTTGTAATATTTAAATATTACAAAATTGAGGAGTTATTGTGATCTCTCGACGTTAGTTCGGACTCGACCCAACTTTGATAGTAGTATTTATGTCATCCAACACTAAATTTTCTTCGGCTCCTCCAAGAGAAAATCAATATCTACAATTAGAAAAATGCTAAAATATACATTATCTGGCAATAGCTTGATATTTCATATGTTGATTCCCTCTTGAAGAAGTCGAAAATTTGCATATTTTATCTTGGGTGATCGTAACCTGAAAGCACATGTCATAGATCTTGGTAGACTTGTAAGTTGTACCCAACCGACGACTTTGTTCGTCAAGACTTATCAATAAGTTTCGACAAACAAGACCATGTTTTGGGCATGAGATTACCATAATAGAGAAGATGAAGAATTGTGTGGAAAAACGAGTTGGATACTTATAGGTAAAAAACCAGTGAACTCATCAATTCCAGGTGCATGACTCGTCGGGGCTGACAAATTCAAATCATAAATCTTCCAACAGTAGATGATCCAATAGTCAAAATTAAAAATCTAACAATTGATTGTCTAATGGTTAAGGGTTCAGTTTGTATCTATTTGGAATTGGCTATTTGATTTCAAATTCAAATTCGAAATTTCAAGTTTTAAAAGAAACGATTTGGGGCAAGAAACCGATCGAGTTGCCTCAGCTTCGTGTTGGACCTTAAACCACTTGGCTAGTGAGTTTGTTTTTATTTTAAGACGACCCATAATTGGTTCACCCGTTACACAGTTATGGGCTTGGGCCCGAAACTGGGAGTTAGGCGTACTAGCCCGATCCAGTGGCCATGTATGTTAAAAGCTAAGCCCCTTTTGGCTAGCTCTCCTAGTTCCTGTTGTTCCAGAATTTCATTCATTAATTTATTATAATTTAGAGTATTATAAAATTATTTAAAAAAAAATTAAAAAATAAAAAACGCAGTCTTTAGAGACCGAACTATCTTGTTTATTATCTATCTATTTAGTCAGGTGCACTTCCTACATAGGAGAAATTAGTGCTCTTTGTTGTTTTCTGATGTTCCGATAATCCTACCCAACTAAAAATTAAAGTTAATCGTTGTTTACTCGATTAATTAGTGTTATAATATCACTTGTGAGTTGTCTCACATCGTTCATATATGGAAAATAGACACACCTTATAAGACTAATGGGCTACTCTTCCTTCCACCAATTGGTTTTGGAATGGAACCCCACTTGGGCTTCATATGGGCTTTTCCCCGTTCATGGTGCGCTTCATGGTAGTGGGCCTGCACCAGTTTTCCCCCAGTTTCTGTCGATGACGTACCCGTCACCCAGCCAGTTGGACTTAGGCTTTCGAAGGACTCACAAGTGAGAAGGCGTGTTAGAATATCACTTGTGAGTTGTCCCACATCGTTCATACATGAAAAATAGACACACTTTATAAGTCTAATGAGCTACTCCTCCTTCCACCAATTGGTTTTGGGATGGAACCCTATTTTGAGTTTCATATGGGCTTTTCCCGTTTTCCCATGGTGCGCTTCATGTTAGTGGGCCCGCACCCGTTTTCCCCTAGATTCTGTCATGGTATCAGAGTCGATGGTATCAGAGTCGGTTCTATTGGTGACCGTGCAATGACATACCCGTCACCCAGCCTAGTTGGGCTTGGGCTTTCGAATGACTCACAAGTGAGGGGCATGTTAGAATATCACTTGTGAGTTGTCCCACATTCATACATGGAAAATAGACCTACCTTATAATACTAATGGGCTACTCCTCCTTCCACCAATTGGTTTTGGAATGGAACCTCATTTGAGCTTCATATGGACTTTTCCCCGTTTATGGTGCGCTTCATGGTAGTGGATCCGCACACGTTTTTCTCTAGTTTCTGTCAATTAGTAATTAGTGATGCTCATCGACTTCTTTGTTTCAATGCAAATTCTCGTGTACGGTTGAGTGGATTATTATTTATATATCCAAAGCATTTTATAGATTATAAAAAAAAA
>BKCP01011070.1:515422-536262 GCA_008636005.1 Striga asiatica | reverse complement strand
GGACCGTGATTATTCAGTAATTCACAAGGCCGAAAAGTTTTTTATTTTAATTAATCTATATATCTATATATATATATAATAAGAATTACCATTTACTAAAAATAGTAGCAAAAAATTTAGGAAACATTTAATGCATGCCGTTTTTAGAAACTTTTAAATATATACATTAATTGCTTACATATACACGTTTTCAAATAAGATCAAATAAGATATGATCAAAAAATTAAATAAATTTATTAATATCTGCATTATTTTCATTGATTTCTATGATCCATGTTGATAATTTTCTCGTCAAGATAAATATTATTTTGTTAATATTTGTAATACTTTCATTGATATTCATTATAATAAATTACAAGATTGATTTCCATGATCCATGTTAATAATATTTTGGTCAAGATAAATATTACACTATATTTTAAGTTCTAACCATAATATAATTTTTTATTTTTTCACAAATATTCACTTTTTATACAAAAATATTTATGGAAAATCGTACAGGTTAGGTAGAATTGTTTTTCGAAGTAATCTGACAAAATCAAGTTGGTGAATTAATCTTTGACAATATATTTTTTTTCTTACACTTTATTTTGTTAAATATAAAAAATAAATTGTTCTTCAAATTAATATAATTTACCATTTAAGAGATAATGACCATATACATTAAATAGTTTTACTAATGGTAAAAAATTAAAATTGAAATATATTAAATATTTTTTAGAATTTATTTGTATATTATTGGCACCCATGGTTATTTTTTTCATTTTTTTATTTTGATTTATTTCTATAATTAAATTCTTATAAAATAAATTTTAATTCCAGAATACGCTAAATAAACTATAAACCCTTATAATGCGAATTAGAAAAATCTTGATCATAGAAGAGATTGAGTTTTTGGAATTTTTTAAATCAAATTTGTTTAATTAGTATAAAAAATTAAATTTTAAAAAAACATGTGTATATTTTGTAAAATATTTATACACTATTTAATTTTAAATTTATTTATATATTTTAAATTGATTACATAAATAAATAATACTAATGTGCATTAAATATTTTTCATTACATAAAATAAAAAGAAAATGAAGACGTACAACTTCCATAACATTATAAATAATAATGACATTATATGACAACAAAGTTTATAATAAAATAATAACTAAGTATTATATGGTGAACAAGAATAAGTAAAATTGTTATTCTCTCTTATATCAAAGAATAAATATATATATACTAAAATCAAATTTATATTAGTATAAATGTATTAGTGAGATAATATATTAATTATTTTACTACACTTAACGCTGATTAAGAGAGGTGGAAAATATATGATAACTATTGCTTTATATACTTAAACGGACAAAGACTGTAAAAATAACTCATTTAATATGGATGTCTCGTGCATCGCACGGGGTACGTACTAGTTTCTTAATAAAAAAAATAGAGATATTATATAGACTTTATTCCCACTAATAATAGATAGTTTGTATAAAGAATTGATGAAAGCTAAAGACTAAATCAACTTTAATTTAAAATCATAGTACATTTTTTTTTTCTTTTTACAACTATATATGATTAATAAGATCCCAACATATTTACATTAATTATTTCCAAACTTTGACTTTCCATTAAACACAATAAATGTTTTATATTATTTAGTACAGTACTTGTGTACTACATGGGTACTTAAACATATTAATATTTGTACGATAAAAATTAAAATAATTTATATTTTATTGTGAAATTATGTATGATGAATATGCAACAATAACAAATAACTAACAAAATGATAATTAATTCAAATGCCCATATTTACACTAAATTTGTCAAAAAAGGTATTTTCTAATTATATTTTTAAAATTATATATGTATAAAACTGATATTTTTGAATTCAAGTTTTATTGTATTGTGATTATATTTTATATTTATAGAGTTATTGTATGACGTCTATTAATTTTTCAAGTATTTAGAATTCACATAATTAAAATTTAGAATTTACGTAAAATGTATTATTTTATAACATTGTGAAATATAAAATTATTTTATACAATTTAATTATGATATTCTTTTACATTTATTTTTTTAAATAACATAATAACATTCAGTTTTTTATACAATCTATTTAAATTGAGAAATAATATGTTATAATCTTTTTATAATTTATTTTATGTAATACTTAATTTTTATTTTTTATTCAAAATTTATGGTAAAAAAAATTAAATGATTATTTTATGGTGTATTATTGAATTAGATTTCTATTATTCTTATAAAAATATTTATATGGTATTTGATGTATTTTAAATCGAGTTTATAATATAATTAATTTTATTTATAAATATAGATGATTTAAAAAAAGAAAGCTAAAATAGTTTATAGTAATTCCCAAGTCTAGCAGTCAAAACCAAACCTGAATATGTGTCAATACGAAGCAACAATTTATCCCAAATAAGCTTAGGAAGCACACGAGCCTGCCACTTAGGCTCAGCGCATTCGAGAATTATATATGGGGCGATTTATAATTGATCTATAATAAGTTAATCCACAATTTGACTATGTCAATATGGATGTAATTATACGTATATTTCAATTTATCCATACCTAAAAAATTAAAGGTTATCTTTTATCCAAAAATGCTCAATTTTTAATAGAAAAAAAAGTTTTAAATAAATATAATGATTATTTCACGAAAAAATTTTGTTAAAAATTATTTTTAATTTGAAGTGGTTTTTCAATAATATAGATGTAAATAACTAAGGGCATGCTTGTTTATAAAATATTTTGCTCACAAAATATTTTTATTCAAATTCTAACTCAACTTTAACTTAACTGCACTATCTTTAATATTATTTATATAATTAAATAATATAAACCAATCATTTTTACATATCACATCAACTTTAATTCATTATTCATCCACTCATATAATTTTAACTACAAATCATTTTCAATCATTTATCTCTTACTTTTACATCAAATCAATAATAATCATTTTATTTTAACTATTATTTTAATACATTATTAAAATTCCACTAACAACTAACCATACCACCTTTTTTAAATTTAACTCTAATTAATTAAAATATTTCATTTTGAGTAAAATATTTGATAAACAAGCATGCCCTAAAACTTTTGGCCTAATTCCTACTCACTCACTGAAATGTGTAGGCCTTGAAAACTGAAACACGTTTTTACGCACTCACCCTTGGTGAAAACAAAAGCGTATATTGGGCACAAAGGGACATTGGAGTTGGTCCCATATTTTAAAGAGCAAGTTGAATATTCTTCCCTTTCTTTTTAATATTCCAAACTCTATCCAAAGTCCAAACGTCAAACATGACAAGATCCCATTGCACCTATTTTTCTGAATAAAATTATAAAATTATGTGTATGATTGTTGGGACAAAAGTAAGTGTCTTGTGGCTGCTGATTTTAGTGATATTGTGATTCCACAATTGACTTGTGACAACAATTGCTTTTCTTATATTTCAATGTACATATGCATGAGATGAACTAGTTGTGGTTTAATATTATCTTTGTCTTTGCAAAGGCAGCTTCCTTGAAGTAACAATGCACATAAATATATATCACATGTTTGTCTTGGCATGAAATGTATTTTATATGCACATGAATAGGGAATAAACATGACTTAGAAGATTTTTTTTTTTATTTTTTATTTTTTTATCAATTTGTACATTCATGCATAAACCATNGGAAATAAAAAAAAAAAAAAGTTGTGCTCGAACTCGGTTAGTTAACGAGTTGAGTGAGATCGACTTGTTAAGACTTGTTAAGCTCGAGAAACGAGAATAGAATTTTAACGTATTTTATGACTCTTAGCTAAGTTTAAGTTGTGAGGTTAAGGTCGGACTCACTTGATAAACTAGCTCGAGCTCGAATATGATAAGCACTACTCGAGCTCGAATATGATAAGCACTAGAGAGACAGAGCTCAGTGTTAAATATATCAATAGTTATTATTACTTTTTCAATAACATGCTTGTATTATGAAATGTTATATTTTTTATTTATGATATTTTACTAACTATGACATTTTCATATGAAAATTTATATTCTCTAGTTAATCATAGGTTTTTATTAGGCTAAATGTATTAATACAATCATATTAACTATCACAACAACTATAATTATTGATTTGGTATCTTATGTGACTATGTCTAATAACATCTTTTACATTATTCATTTATCCCATGTTTTTAACACTTTCCTCTACTAGTTACATAATTATATTTTGCTTATGAATTCATATCAAATTGAACCCGAGCATGTTTGTTTTTAGAAATTTTTTATTTTGTTTGGATTTTTTGGTTTTGTTTGGTTAATTTTGAAAAAGGTGATATGATTAGTTGTTAGTGGGTATATTGAAATAATATTTAAAATAAAATAATTAAAAATGATTTGATGTAAAAATATGAGAGAGATGATTTAAAGTGATAGTTAGTAAAAATAATGTGAGTGGATAAATAGTGAATTAAGGTTGTTGGGGTGTGTATATATGAATGATTGATTGATATTATTTAATTATATCGATCATAGTGGAGTTGAGTTAAAAAATAGTGATTGAATTAAAATGTTTGAAATTTTTTTAAAAAATTCTAAACAAACATGCTTTGGTATCAAGTGCCCAAACATCCAGGAAATGATTAGAGAAGCCGAGAATATTCTTATGAAATTAATGATTAGAGAAGCCCAGAGTATTCTTAAAAATGATTATTGTTGTACTACATATTGATAGCTGAACTTACTGCAAACATGATAATGTCTTCCGAATAACTCTGAACTTACATTTCAGCTATGAAGTTCATAACTTATGCTGCAATCACATAATAATTATCATGTACAATTTCACAAATTTTGTGTTCGTGACAACTTTTGATAAAAGCAGCCAAATTATAAAATTAGTGGTTATCTAGAAACTACTTGATAACCAACATATAAAAAAATAAAAAAAATAAAAAAAATAAAAAATTGAAAAGCACTACATATACATCATGAATCTCATGAAATGTCATAATATGAAAACTACTAATTATTATCCTTATTTTGTGCATTAAGCGTACTATAAAATTTGGCAGTATTCAGTAAAACTTATATTTTTATAATCTTAATATTCATAAAAAAATGTCCGAGCTCTGGAGTTCGACGCAACTCAACTTTGCCAAAGTTCGAGATTAGAGGATTTTATGTAATTTATTAATTTTATTTTTACCTCGATTTGTTAATGTTTAAATTTGAATTTGAATCGCTAATATTTAATAACGAGTTCGACTCAATTTGATTAAAACTGAAGCCCAAACTCCAATTTCAAAACATGAGTTCGAGTTGACTCGTTTACACTTTTAAATCCTCAGACGCTAACTATGGACATCATGGGCGTAGCTTCATTAGAACCAGTGTGGGCCTAGACCCACAGTGAAAAAGAAAAAAAAAACCTTAGTATTAGTCCATAATTTTTTAAATTAAAAAATATTAATTATGAGCCCAATAAACCAGTGTTCTAAAAGTCGCTAGGCGCCCGTTAGGCGCTCGACCAGTGCCTAGCGCCTAGTCGGGGCCTAGGCGGCGCCTAGTCGGGGCCCAGAAATCAATAGTAAATACCTTATTTTTTATTTATTTAACTACCTATAAAATAAAATTATCTCAACATATAACAAATTCACACACTAAAGTCCAAATAATAATATTAATATATATTAAAGAAAACATGAGAACAAAATAATGTAATTAGTATTTAAAAAAATAAAAAAAATTAAAAAAAATTAAAAAATTGCCGCCGAGGCCGCCGAGGAGCGCCTAAGTCCGCCTACGCCCACCTAGACGCCGCCTAACCGCCTGGCCGTCGAGCCCGCCAAGGCCGCCTAGGAGCGCCTAGGGCCGCCTAGGCCTGCCTAGCCGCCTGGTCGATTTTTTTTGCCGATTTGTACAAATCGGAGGCGCGCGGGCACCGCCTAGCGCCTAGGCGGCCGCGTAGGCCGATATTTAGAACAGTGCAATAAACAAAGTTAATATAATACTACAGAGACTCACATGGACGGAATACAAAGGTTATAAAAAGATGGGGAAAGAGGGAAAAGAGAGAAAGAATTTAAAGAATTTGTTAATTTTCGGTCCAACTGTTCGAGAAGGCGACTTGCAAGATAACGAAATCCCTCATGCTATTTATTTATTTATTTATTTATTTTGTGGAGGTAAAAGTTACATTTCATTATTGTTTTAGATACTGGTATATATATTTCATTATGTAGGAATTGCAAATTCAAGCCCTTTTTAAGTGTTTATATAGCTCTTTAAAGTGTAATATGTCGAAATAGAGAATTTCATTGTAAATTTATAATATTACCTTTGTGTATCATGATGTTTTTAGAAAAGGCCCGTCAAAAAAGTAGTTGTGAAAATGTCTCAATAGGAGATACTTTGAATCGAAATAGATTCGAGAAAAATTTTGGTATCACTGAACATAAAGAAAATACGATCGGGAGTTTAATGATGATTGAGAAAAATAAATCTTCCTAAAAATTGATAAGGATATTATTATAGAGCGACATCCGACCACGAGAACTCGTAAATAAGGACTATGAAGTTATGTTTTGTATTTGCACTTTCGTTATAATATCTTATATTTTTCATTAAGTAAATAGGCCTGCGCTCATTATATTTACTAGATCCGTTCCTGATGGACATACGGTGCACCGCACCACAGCCGGTCCAAACCCCGCCTTCTGGACCTTTCAACTTTCACGGCTCACCAACCTAAAATGATTTCCATAAAAAAGGTGCAGACACTTTTCAAAGCAACAAGACATTTTTTGTTTATTTTATTTTTATTATTATTATTATTATTTTATTTTAAAAAACAACAGTTTTTTTCATATATATATATATATATATTAATTTCTGGAAGAACAATAAATAAAACCTCTATAGTTTCTCGCTATTTTTTTCAATTAATGTGGAGCAGGTACATTACACATTAATAAAGTATAATAATAATTTAAACTAATTTATTATATAATAATTATTACTAATACTAACTAATTATAAATTTACATTAAATAGTATATGAAAGGTACATACTTATAAAAATTTGTATTGATTTTTTTTTTCTTTAAGATACTTATTCTACAATAAATATATATTCTTCATTTTATTAATCAATTTTTATCTAATATTAGTTAATTGATGTGTATGTCATAATTAAACTCCTTAAAATTACATAAGTAATTACTATAACAATAATAAAAATAATTTTAATACTTTTATAACTAATTAATTGTATGGTCCCTCTAAGTTACAAAATTTCATTGTCCATTAAAATTTATGTCATCAATATAAAGATTCACACACAAGTTAAATAATTTATATTTATACCGTACATTTATATATAGTCAATAATTTTAAAATGTAATACATCCACTTTCTAATTTAAAATTTTAAATATTATATATATATATACATATAATATATAAGTTTTTATTTGTCTCTATAGGGACGAATACTAGTACATATTAACACAGCTATGTTTAATCCACCACTCATTTTGTCAGCGACACATTTGCTCCTACCTCCAAATATTTCTACCAGAGAGTGCTTTTTGAGGGATTTTTTCATGTATGTTGTTGCAGAGAGCTTCTCCGAGATACCTAGTTGGCCCTTTTGCTTTATTATTGTTTATTCGTAGATAAAGATTCAATATTGTTGTTCGAAATTTGAAGGAAAGAGGAAAATTGGTAAAAGAACGAGATGGGTTTACTGTATGACGATGCTGTTATAATTAGGCAATCTGAGAGAGGCGAGGAGCCGAGTGTAATAACGGTAAATTGTCCAGACAAGACTGGCTTATGTTGTGATCTTTGCCGCATAATTATGTGCTTCGGCCTCACCCTTGTCAGAACTGGTACGCTTTTTTAACTTTTTCTCTCTGTTATTTTTCTGATTTTGCCCTTCTCCTAGGCAAATTTGTGGGATTTGTTGCGTAAGGATGACACGGGCTTTGAGGATAAATATAATGTGTTTATGTGCTTATAATTTGCTGTAGAGATCTGAAAATCAGTTGCATAATTGTGTGTTGGTTGGTGGATAAGAGTCATAAGACTATTGTGATTAGCACATATTCTTGTTTTCTTTCTTAGATTATTCGTTCTTCAACTTGTTATATGACAAAAATGGCGAGTTTTGTAGTTAATTATTGTTATTTTTCTGTTATTTGCATTGGCTGAAGATGTGTCAACTGATGGGAAATGGTGCTACATAGTGTTCTGGGTTCAATGCAAGCCGGGCACTCGATGGAGTTTACTGAAAAAGAGATTGATGGAGGCATGCCCGAGTTGTTCTTTTGCTTCTGGAATCTTGTACGGTAGGGATGAGTCGTGCCCCCCAAAGCCTCCGAATGTTTTCCTCTTGAAATTATGCTCCCATGACAGGAAAGGCCTTTTGCACGGTAAATTCTATATCCAGAAGAAGTGAACTGTATATTGTTAGTACTTTGGTGATACTGCTGGTTATCGACCCTGTCATTTTAGTAAATTTACAGTGTTCGTTTTGAAGAAAGTCATGCTTTCAGAAGGAGTGGTGATTTTTTCTTTTCCTTTTAGTTTTGGTTTGTAAATTGTAATGTGTAGAAGCTAGTAGTAAGTTGTTGGGTTCGTAAATAGAAGCTGATTTTTGAAAAATAGAAAAGGAAAAAGATTAGAGAGTGCTCGTTTGTTTGTAAAATGGACTTGGGAAGTAGATCAGAAATCAAAAGCATTCATCCTGTGTTGTGCAGTCACAACAGATTGTATCATTTGTCATAGTACAGCTGATTATATAATCCGGAGGATAAGAAGCTGAATATGTTTTTGATTGTTGCTGCTTGTTGAGTTGATATTCCTAGGCTTTTGAACATTCTAAAGCTAAGTGATGCTGCTGGATTTATATTTGCTTCTAATTTCTTTCAGCATTCTTGCTATATTAAAAATATAATTTCTGCCCTTTAGTTCAGCCATATTTGTTGTATGTCATCCAAGAGGATGTTAGTGGGTTTAGATCCGTGCTGAAATATGCAGATCTTTTGATTTTTATTTTTTTGGCAGATGTGACTAAGGTCCTTTGTGAGCTTGAGCTGACTATAAAGAGAGTCAAGGTATCAACCACTCCAGATGGGAAAGTCATGGATCTTTTCTTCATAAACGATACGAGGTTTAACATTCTTTCATATTTTATTGAAATTTTAGAGTATCGATTTCAATTTACGTTTGTCAATCTGAATTTACTCCTAAAATCATACTCCACATGTTAGGGAACTTCATATTCATCCATTAACATCCATCTGATATACTTCTCACTTTTGGTTTAAGCTCAGCAAGAAATATGAAAAGCATTGGAGTGAAATAATGATCACTATCCCATATATATATATATATATATATATATATTTTTTTTTTTCTTACTCTTTTTGATGAGAGTATAAATCTCAATCTTGCAAACACTACCTCTTAGTTCCAGCACAAAAAAGCTACCAAAAAAGGGAAAATAGCCTATATATATACACATATATTTCATGAAATCCTAGTGTAAAATATATTTTATCTGGCCTTGAAGGGAACTTTTACACACAAAGCAGAGAAAGGAAGACACTTATGACCACTTAAGAGCCGTTCTTGGGCCCGCTTTCATCACCTGCGACATAGAATTGGTGGGGCCCGAAATCACCACTTGCTCCCAACAGCCCTTCTTTCTTTCGGATGCCACTTTCGGCCCAGACGCGTTCGGTGGGCCTAACGATGGCCCATCATCATCATCCATAACGATGGACAACCTGCTGAGCCCGTCTCACACGCTGGTCCAGATTGCTTGCCGGGCCCATAACAAGGGCCTCCTTTACGATGTCATGCGGACTTTAAAGGATTATAACATTCAGATTTCTTATGGGCGTTTCACGACTAAGGGGGGGAAAAAAAGGGATTATTATTGCGAGATGGACCTTTTCATCATGCAATCGGATGGGAAGAAGATCGTGGACCCCGCCAAGCAGGATGCTTTGAAATGCCGCCTTCAGATGGAAATCGATCGTCCGTTTATTGTGTCGTTGACGGGCCGTGGGCCCGATACCGAGTTATTAGTTGTGAATCCCGTGGAGCTGTCGGGAGAGGGCCGTCCCCTGGTTTTTTACGATATTACCCTCGCGCTTAAGATGCTTGATCAACAGATATTTTCGGTTAGTAATGTGTTGCGAAAACATAATCTTCTCCCAAACTTTTGCGAAAACACCCTTTTTTTTTATGATATTGCCCTAATCACTTTTTTGTTAACTCCAATCTAATTCAACTTTAACTCAACCTTACTATCCTCAATATTATTATCAATATAATTAAATAATATCACTCAATCATTCTTACAAATTACCTCAACTTTAATTAACTAATCATCCGCTCACATAATTTTAACTAACAATCACTTCACATCATCTTTCTCCTACTGTTTTATCACATCAATTTTAATTATCTTAATATAAATTCAAAATCTCACTAATAACTAACCATACCACTTTTTTTAAAATTAACCATACTAAACCAAAAAATTCAGACAAAATTAAAATATTTTATATCCAAGCATTTACATAAACAAACTAGTACATGATTTCGCAGGCTGAAATCGGGAGGTACATGATTGGAGATAGGGAATGGGAGCTTTACCGAGTTCTACTCGATGAAGGCGACTATAGCAAAGTTTCGAGGAAAAGGATAGAGGAGACTGTTTGGAAGATGTTAATGGGGTGGGACTAATAGCTTCAGTAATAATAATCTATTTGTGCTCGGTTGTTCGCTTTACATCGGACTTCCTCTGTATATTCTACTTCTCTTAAAGGTCTTAGTTTTTCTTTTGTACCTCCTAGAGATTCATGATGATGAGTGGCTTATGAAATGTGATTATGAAGAAAAGGTTGCTTAGTTCTGTAGGGTAGTGTTTAATCTTGGAATGACAACAGTCATGTGAAATACTCTGAGTCTTTGATTTGAACTGATAGAGTTGTATGTAAAGTAGTGAAGTGCAGGGGGGTGTGGGTTTGGCCTTAAGGAAGTATTTTTCCTAATATTCTGCTACTGCTACATCTTTTGCAGCCCTCAAACATGCAATATAAAGGAACCCTTAAACATTCAATATGAAGAAATGTAGTCGATTTATCGTTTTTGGGGGTTTTTTTTAATGTTGTTTGTGCTCGATGCTTTTGTTTTTTTTCGTTGAACTTTTTGTTGGAATATGTTGGAAAATTCCAATGAAAATAATTGTATTGGAAATTCTATTGAAATTTCATTAAAATATATTTTTGTTGAAATTTCATCATTTTCTTGTTGTGTGCTATTTTCACTCTGCGTCCAAAAGTACTTGCTGAGACAAACAACTGAGTTTGTATATTCAAGAGTTCAGTCAGAACTGCTAAATAAATTTTCCATTTTTCCCTCATTTTTTTTCTTTCTGTCATATAAGAGTGACAGTTTACTATATGAACTAGTATGAGTACCGTGCAGTGCACGGGTAAAAGATATTCATTAATATTTATAAATTAATAATTCTTATTAAGTAATATTTATAAATCAAAAATATGAAATCAATATGTAATAAATTACCTATACTAATTTATTGAAAATGCTATATAAAGTTTAAATTGTATAAAAATACATAAAAACATTTATTTAAAATTAGTACACAACCTGTGTGGTGCACAAAACTGATAATAAATTAAATTATATTCGTTTCAGAATAAGTATCATTTCAAAATTATTATTCAGAAATTCGATTTAACTATAATTTGATTCCATAAAATAGTTATTTTGGTAAAATGTTATCATATATTTAACACCTATGTGAATAATAAGTATAAATATAAAATTTAAATTGTTTCATTACTTAAAATAATTTTTTTTTGTATAAACTATTTAAATAAAAAAAATTAAGTAGTTGAGTAATTTATTAAATTATAAATAATTGACTATTTCGTTTACGTCAAAGTTAGTATTGACCCATAAGTTATTGAGTAATTTATTAAACTATAAATAATTGACTATTTCGTTTACGTCCAAGTTAATATTGACCTGCAAGTTATGAATAATTATTTTTTTATTTGAAATTTCAAATAAAAAACTTTTTATTTTTTTAATATATTATATATCAAATTTAAACCATGCAACTAATAAAAATAGTAGCTACAACTTTTGTCAATATATTATATTCCAAATTTAAATCATGCAACTATTAAAGGTAATAACTGCAATATTTGACCAAAATGATTTTGTATATTAATTTAGGCGGGATTTTTTAAATTTTCGCCAAAAATATTACTCAATATAGTAAATACTTTAGGCGGGAAACTAAATTTTTTTTTTGTTGATTTTTAATTGTTATTTCAAGTAAATATCATTGCCTCTTTATATATTAATAGATGTATTCTTATTATAGAAAAAAAATACTATTCTTGAAATATGATATTCAATTTGCATTGTTGATCACTATTTTGAGTTGCAATTGGAATTGAGAAAGCTCGAGGTCGAGTCCTTTGCTTACTTAAAAGAGTGAATTCCCAATGGCCAATCGAGCTCTTTCGTTGAAATGAGCCGGGTCTAGAAACTTAATTGTTTATTTTTTTGTTTTTGTTTTTGTTTTTGTTTTTATAGGTCTTGAATGAAACAAGCAAAACTGGTTCTTGAATGAACATAATTCCATTTATTGTTTGGGTTTTAGATTCATCTAGTCAATCTTTTATCGTTTATTAAACTAGCTGAACTTATTCATTTATTAAACAAGTATTAGTTCGAACTTGAAATACTCAACGCAGAACATAACTTCAAGTAAAAAATCAAGCACTTAAATAATAAAAATTTCTCAAGTAAAAAATCAAGCAAGCTCAAAATATAATATTATGAAAGACCGTTGAGTCAGTTTAATTGGTATTAGTATAACTCATTTACATCCCTAACCTATTTTCAAAGCTACAATTTGAACTCTATTTTAACCCTAAGAGTTGTTGAGGTAAAAAGGGCTGAAAAATGTACAGAAAAACACAAATGGAGTATATTATCCTGTAATATTTTGTTATCTAGAAAGTCTTCATTGTCCCCCACTTAATGTCTTAATCACATACACACGCCCACTTACATTACATCACATGATTTGTATCTTACTTTCCACCATGAAAAACATTGTTTGATATATTTTGTTGTCTTATAGGTGAGGCTCAATTCTATATTTAATATTATTTTTTTTTCTTTTCTTATTATTAATGAAGGATGATAGACAATTTAGTTTAGCCACAAACTAATTGAGGATGGGAATGACTAATAAGTAATAAGTAATAAGTGATGAGTTAGTTAAGGACAATGGTGAAAATAATGAGATGAGATATTATTTGATAGTGCCCTAAGAATTTCATTAGTACATGATGATAATGGCTTGAACTTTTAAGGAGAAGTTCTGAGTTTGATACATCACATTCACAAATTATTTTTCCCAAAATTAAAGCTTATCTAATGAGATACAATAGCTAATAAAAAGCTCAATATCACATTTTATAATCATTCAATTAATTTAAGCATCTAGTGGTGGAGTCCCCACAACATCCCACCATATAATAAGCTTATGTAAAGAGTTCTTGTCACTCTCTTGTTTATTTTTGTTTTCTCCTTTTATCTTTATTTGCATGGTGTTTCTTTTTTTCCTCCTCCATTTGCCAACTTTTACTAGCTTATATAAACCTAAGTATAAACCTACCAAATTAAGACAAGCATTACTATGAAAATCATGCAAAAACCCGAGCTGCGAAAAGGGCCGTGGGTGGAAGAAGAAGACGAGCTGTTATCTAATGCCGTGGCCGTTTTAGGAGATAGACGATGGGACGCATTAGCAAAATTATCAGGTTAAGTACATAATTTTTTTTTTCTTTTTTAGTGGATTGTCCGAAATTAACGAGGTATTAATAATAAAAATATTTTTGATATTCTGTTATGCAGGTTTAAGGAGGAGTGGAAAGAGTTGCAGGCTGAGATGGCTGAATTATTTGCGTCCGAATTTAAAGCACGACAAAATTTCGCCAGACGAAGAGAAGATAATCTCCGAACTCCACGAGAAATGGGGTAACAAGTACGCACTAGCTAGTCTTCAAAAAATTGTTTAATGTTAACATGTTTTAGCATTTTTGTGGAAATTTTGAATTATTAGTTTATAAATTATATTATTTTTTTCGAAAAAGATGGTCGATGATTGCAAGGAGATTGCCGGGAAGAACAGACAACGAAATAAAGAACTATTGGAGAAGTCGCCTAAGGAAGAAAGGCCTTGTTGAAAAAGGTAACTAATTAATGNTGCCTCGCCTTATGAAAACCGGTTGGCCGAGTGGATGCCAACTTATAATGATGAGCTTTACGACTCGAAATGGACATATGAAGAATGGAGTGCTAATAATAGTTCATGGGTTTTTTCTCTATGGGGATGAGATTTTGATTTGATGTATAGTTTGTAAGGAGTTTGAAACATATATACAGTGCATTGGGTTGTAAAGTTCAGCGTAAAAAAAAAAAAATGTGGCAAGTATGGTGAAGTTATGATTACAATATTAATCATATGACTTAATTAGTTGCAAACCTATGGTATTATATATGTATATCATGAGTACCTAGTTGAGGTTTGTATCTTTGTTAATAAGTACCCACATTGAGGTATAGTAAATTTGTAATATGAAAAGAGTGGATTTATGGCTTTGGAAGATAGATGATTTTTTTCAGTCTTTCCTTCTCTCTCTTCATATCTCTCACTACAAATTACTATTTTAGCAATTTGGCTAGATAAACATCAAATTCTAATGACGAATTCCAACAGTAATTACAACGATATAACTTTTGTTGGAATTGAAATGGAAATGCAATGTTGAAATTGTTTTTTCTTGGAAATTCTTTTGGATTTTGAAAATTCCAACAACAGTTTTTCCAATGATTGGAATTAGCTGTGGCAAAAGCAATTTAAACGGAACTTGCATATTCCTACGGGTAATCCTACAACAATAAACTGCTAAAGAAATGATGATGATATCATCAAATATCAACTAAAAAATTTCAAGAAAAAATTAATTCCACAAAGATTTAGTGTTGATCTATGTTAAAATTTTCCCAACAAAAGTCATAACATTGGAATAATTGTACGAATTTTCATTAGAATATTTTTCTATTTAAATTTTTATTGAATTTGATACTTTTTCTACTCTAGTAATCAATAGTAGAATTAGACAACACATTTGCAATCATTTTGAGCAAATTTGTTTGTATATATGATCCCAAAAGTGGATTAGTTAAGTACACCTTAATTAATGCCCTATGTTATGATGCCCTCTGATCCTATTTCAAATAATAAGCAATTTACAAAGTTTTGCGTGGGCAGGCCTAACCATTAGATAGGTTGACCCGTCATAATTTCTTTATAACAAAAATACTTGTTTATCCTATAAAGTGTGATGATACTTTTGATTAGTTTTTATTAATTCTAGAGTATGACAATTTAATTTGAAGATATGCATAGTTGAAAAAATATAATTTTATAATTGTAGATCCTGCCTAACAACAATCTTTGTGTCAGATAACTGGGCAATAACCATATTTGGTATTTTGTTGCATGTCAAATAGAAATAATTATATGGCTTACATTAACTGGACATTAGGACAACACTAGGCCCTGCCTTATATTGTAACAATAATAGTGTGTATATATTGAGTTATCCTGATATAGAGACAGTTGATTATCTATTGTAATCACAAAGTACAAGATAATGTCCTCCTTTTGGCATACAAAACTAATCAGTTGGCACTTTGTAATTGCACAATAAAATTGAACTAGCAGACTAGCAGTCAAGAGAATGATTCTTGAGTTGAGAGAATATGAGTTCCCCTTTGTAATTTGTGCCTTTTTTTTTTCTTTTTTTNGGTTAATGCCCTAAAACACTACAAAATGTCCAAGCCTCACAACCAGTAGATATGCAGAAAATGATATTTTCAATTAAATATGTCTCACCCTTTTTTCTGTTTTAGTGGTTATATAAATGGGTTGAGTGAAAATTAAAAAGTGGACCAATAGTTATAAGCAACAGGGGATCATCAACTCAATTCTCAGCCACATTATTTTCTATTGATAGTAAGAAAACAACACAATCATGTCCTAATAAAAACAAGAGTACTAACTTTGGATAGCTCATCTCATTACCCCCATTTCACATGTATACTTGAACCTAGTTGGATTGTAGCCATCCAAATTGGTAATTGGTTAGGATCATAACCCAATTTACGCTCAAATGACCTGATTGTACTCGAGCTAGTGAGGTGCATGAGGTGACTATGATCGACATAACCCAATTTATGACGTAGAAAACCGATTTGTGTTTGATAGAATGTTTTTTGAGGTGTGGAACGCATCATGATTAATTGTTCACTACGCGATGCTACGGAGATTTTGAGTGTAGACGAGATAAGCTAGAGACCATTATAATTAATTAAAAGATTGAGAGACGAAGATAAGAAAAAAGACTTAATATCTAAAATAGAAAGTGAAAATGAATATTTACTTGTTTAGAATTGGAAAAGGGTTCAAAAGGTTGAAAAGTTAGAATTGAAAAATAGTTAAAAACGATTTTACCAGCAACTGCATTGCAGTCACTGAATTTTTTACCGTTGGTTCAACAAACATACACATAACGGCGTGTGTTGATCTATGATAAAAACTATAATCACCAGTAAATTGAAATGCTCCACATGATTGAAACCCTTTTCTGAACTAAAAAACAAGAGAAAGTACCCAAAGACTTAGCTTCAAAAGGGCACCCAATGGGCCAATTGTTTAGCCTGACCCGAAATACTTCCTTTTTTTTTTTTCCTCCGCCTGAAATTAATCAAAAATCCAGTTACATCAATCTTTTTCCTGATGTAAAAACTGACCAAAGTTAAACAAGCTACATTAAGGACATTAAAACACAATTTTCTGATAACATGTCCCAACTCACAGCTTCAACAAAAACAACAATGAGGCTACTGTTAGGAAAGTCAAGAAAGTCGAATCATGAGAGCAGATCCTCCAACTCCCGGCATAATCGTCTTCATAGTCGTCGAATATGCCCGAATCCACACCCGAAATCCCACCCGACCCGTTACTTCCCGATGTCCATTTTCCCATATTCTTACCCCTGCATACCCAAAAAATTAAAAAAGAAAAGTTACATATTCATCTTTTATTATCAATAAATTAGTTGTACAATTTAAGATGGGGTTTAGGCCTAACCTGCTGCCGAGAACGCCGGCATTGAGGGTAATTTGGTCAATATACGCGGCGGATTTGGGCTCGACGCTATAAGCCTTTTCGTACTTGACCTCAACACCTTGACCAGAAGCCACAAAGTAGGCTCCATTAACCATCACATCGCCTTCGCTCCTCCAATTCCAATCCCTCCATTGGTCCTCCGATGTTTCGACCCTCTTCGTCACCTGCACGTGTAGCCTCTAACGGTCAAAATCGGTCCAAGGTGATATTTTAAAGTCAAAATTGCAAAATAAATCACAAACTTTATTTCTATAGTAATTTAAGCACAATGCCATTATTTTTCAAAATTGAGGCATGACTCATGAGCACAGGTTTCGACGATCGATAAATGAGTATAGGCCGTTGGATTTTCAAATTTTGGGCAACAACAACTATATGCCGAGCTTCTGAACTATAGTTTCGATTCGGGTTTCTTATCCCGATTGAACGGGTGACTCAAAAAAAACATGATTGAATTGAATTGGTAGAAGAAGTTGTTTCGTTTTCCCCCATTTATCGTAGAAGTTGTAATTCCTCATTTCTCGATACTTGCATTAAATTCGAAAACAAGGATAAAAAAACTGTCGTACCTCCTTCGCGTTTCGGTCGTACGGCGCAATGTAGCGATTCCCCTGGCTATTAATGGTCGGATTTCCGCTTCCTCCGATCGCGTACATTTCCCACTGCGTAAAATCGTTGTTGACGACGTGTATGTAACCCCTCCTACACCTCGGCATCCTCTGTATCAACTTCTTTCCGAAATGGTTGAAAGCGATGGTGACTTGCATGCCGGAATCCGGCAAGTAGTCGTCGCTATGCCCGAGTAGCATCACCTCGTTGTGGTGCGAGAACAAGTTGTTGGAAACCGTGATCCCCGTGGACCCCATCACGATGTCGACTAGCCCGTCCTTGCAGTGCGAGAGCGTGCAGTGGTCGATCCACACGTCTCGCGACCCGAACACGGAGATCCCGTCGCCGTCCGACTTCGACCGATAGCCGAAGTGCGTGGGGCTCGACCGGACGTTCGTGTCGCCCGTCGAGTAGCAATGGTGGACGTGCACGTTGTGGATGATGACGTTGCTCACGTATTGCACGGTGATGCAGCCGCCGCCGGTAATGTGGACGTGGGCCCCGCGGCCGTCGATGGTCTTGTAGGAGTTGAGGATGAGCTCCTCCTTGAGTTGGATGAGCATGTTGGCGGCGAAGACGATCCAGAGGGGCTCCGACTGGATGACCGCGTGGCGGAGGGTGCCCGGTTTGGGGTTGACGGCGTCGAGGTCGGAGGAGTCGGTCACGACGTAGTAGCGGCCGCCTTTGCCGCCGAGCGCGTACTGGCCGAAGCCGATTGCGCAGTCGGCGAGGCGCTGGCGGTCGAGCTGCCAGTTCGGGTCACAGCGCCAGCAGTCGTCGATGGGGTTGCCGGTGAGGCAGGAGGAGGAGGGGTCGGAGAGCATCGACCGACGCCTCGACATCGAGGCGTCAGCTTGCCTGCAAATTTTTTATTTTTTTTTATTTTTGTAATTATTCGAAATTTGTGGGGTTGAATTGAGATTTTGGTAAGTTTGTTCGAAAGAAATTCACAAAATTTTTGTATGAGACGGCATAACTATTAGGTGTCATACTATATGAACAAGAATGCATACTTATACAGTTATATTATCAAACATCATATGAACAAGAATGCATACTTATTCAGTTATATTATTAAACATCATACTCCTGGTTACGATGTTTTCTAGTCTAGTCTAGAGTATCATATTTTCTAATGAAAGTAACAAAAATGCATGCTTATACAATAATATTATCAAACACCATACTTCAATATTTTCTAAAGTACCATATTTGGTTATTTTCTCAGAAAGTATACACAATTGTAAAAAGAAATTATGTAGATTTGCAATATTGATTTTCTTGATTTTTGTTTTTTTGTACAGTTCCTTTTGGAGAAAATGAGGATATGGAAAGAGAGTACAAAAACATTGGATACCACAAACGGTCAACCGGAAAAAAGGGGGAGTGATGTGTGTAATGTGTAGGGTGGTCTAAAGGGAGTGAAAAATGCAGATTTAAAGCACAACAAATGTGAATATAAATAAATATATGGGCAGAAAAAGCAAAAGAAGGATTTATTTATTTATTTATTTATTTTCACATGAAAGGAGGCTAAATAACTAAATATATATGCAGCACAAAGCTCAATAAGGGTTTTGTCAGCTTTTCTAAATAACGAAGAAAATTATATTGCCTTTGCAAAAACATGTCTGAAAGAAGGCCTGCCATTGGAAGCATAATAAATTAATAATACAGTTTAGTGGAAAAACAGAACATAACAAACCACAACACAACACAACAAAATGAAAATTCACTTGCAACAAGTGAAATAAAAGACAAATTAATTGCTGACATAAAAATTAAAACTTGAATGTTTAGTTTTGTTTCTATCTTGTTGAAAAGTTTAGACTTTAGACTAAGAAAAAGATAATATTTTATTTTTTATACTTGATATCAAAATTTAAATATGCTATTACATGTCGATGGCTAGACCAACATTACATGGCTAAGGCTACTTAAAACAAAAACAATCTAGGGGCAACAGAGTAAAATGAACAACTTTTAGAGGCCATTTTGTTAGCCTGACATTATTTGAAAGAATTTCCTGGGGTTGATACAGAATCTTTGACATTTTGTTAGGAAAAATGGAGGGGGGAAAAAAGAAGTTAAACCCTTGCACTGAAGAAAAAGTGAAAAACTTAAATCTTTTTCAATTAATGGCCTTCACGACTTGAAATTTATGTCCTAAAATTGAAAAAAAAAATCAAATTTTTAGATGGCCCTCTTCCTATTTATCCACAATGCTTCAAAATTTTCACCACAAGACAATTTTTTCCATGAACCTGAAGTTCGAAGCTGGAGTTGTTAAAAAAAGCAGTACAAATATGAAAAAATGATAGGGGGACTTAAAAAAGTTAAGAAAACACCAATGCAGAAAACTTAAAAACATTTTCAATTAATGACCTTTCAAGACTTTAAATTTGTCCTAAAACTGAAAAAATATCAAATTTTTGGATGGCCTTCTGCCTACTTATCCACAATCCTCCAAATTTTTCATCACAAGTCAATTTTTTTCCAAGAACCCTGATGTTTAAAACTGCAAACCAAACAAAAAAACAGTTGATACAAAACAAAACAGAACAAAAAATGAAAAAAAAAATAAAAAAAAAATAAATGAAGGGGTAAAATGACAAATCTGGCCTTGCCTGAGAACATGCTGAGCCACAAGCTCAGGGCTTGGGTGCTGTCCATGGAGAGTGTGGTTAGCCATTGCCGAGCCCACCTCACAAAACCAGCCCAAAACCAACACAGCCACAATGCAGCTGCTTCCCAGCATTGTACCTTCCAAGATTGAGCTGCTTCAAGCGCTTGTACCCTTGTAGTACAGTGTTTTGATGTTGCAAATGTGTTGAATGCTAGAGCATTTATGTTATTAACAGCTTTTGAGAGGCTGTAGAAGAAATTTGA
>BKCP01011070.1:501897-514649 GCA_008636005.1 Striga asiatica | reverse complement strand
TTATCATATTCCAATTGAAGTTCACAGAAAGTACTTACAGGATATAGAGGGCAACTCAAGAATCTTCTCTCGGGATTATCATCCTTCCAGCATGTAGTCAACTTTGCAACCAGCTCACATCTACAAAATACCACACCATTTCCATCCATTTGATCGGATTTAGTCTCTAGGCGGTCAGGTTTTTTTTTTCTACGTTTCACCGCAGTTCACCATTTCTGCCTTTTATTTTACCTTTTTTCAGCATTTAAATTTTCTTTTATTTTTCTTTGGTCAAAGTTGACATTAGTCAACAAATTTTACAAAAATAAAGAACATAACGGTCGAGCAAAAATGGACCGTTAATTCACATAAATTGAGGTAAAGGGACTACATTTTTTTGTTTTAAGGACTAAAATTGGGCATCAAAACATAATAGAGATTAAGTCTGGATACTCCTAAACATGGAGGACTAAAAGTGGATTTTTCCCTATTATAGGGACTACATTTTTTTGTTTTAAGGACTAAAATTGGACACCAAAACATAATAGGGACTCAGTCTGGATACCCCCTAAACATGGAGGACCAAAAGTGGACTTTCTCCATTAACGAATTATGTGTTAATTAATGTTTGATTATTAAATTTGAGAATGTTTAGATTGCACATTAATATGTACTTATCAGCCACATGTTAAAATTTCGTGATCTTTAAACATCATTCCCCAAAATACACATAACAAACATTTCCAATATTTGATAATGCATAACTACTTCTTAAACTAAAGTAAATAAGTTATTCTATTTTATTTCAACATTTATCCTTTTTGAAAAAATTAAGATTTAAGAACACACTGATTAAAATCGAAACAGACAACAAATCCCATTGGAGATTTGAGATAAATTCCCAAACAATGAAAAAAACAAAAAAAATGTGGAAAATTCGGTTGGGCTGCTTTCCTCAAAAGTCTCATATACATGGCCCACAAATTATCCACAAACTAGGGCCCATGATTTCTGGCCTACATTATTAGTAAAAATAGAAAAGTAATGGGCCAATCAGAATCTGGTTATCATCTGCTTTAGTAGGCGGGATTGAGAACGTAATTTACACTTCTCATGATGCTGTTCTGCATAATGGCTGTCAAAACCACACCATTTTCATGCTAATCTGTTTTTTCTGCTCTTTACTTCCGTAATTAGCTCGGGCGTGGTTCAAAAAAGCTGTCCTGAAACGAGCAGAACTAAGGCGAAATTAAAAAATCGAACCGAATGGTGCAATTTGTTGAGAATCAATTTAATTTGTTTTTTTTAATGTAAAAAATAAATTTGGTTCGATTTTGATTCGATTTTCTAATATATTATGGTGCGGTATGGTTATAGTTTTTTATAAGTTCGGTTTTGTTCGTTATGATTTTGTACCGAACTGCACCAAATTGAATAAAATTTGTAGAAAAAACGTGATAAAATCGAAAACCGAGCCGAACTGTACATTTTGGTGTGGTTTGGTTATTTCAATGTAAAAAATATATTCGGTTATTTCTAAATTGCAGTACGGTTCGGTTACTTTTTTATAGGTTCGGTTTGTGGTGTATTGCGTTTCGATGCGGTTATTCACCGAACCGCACAATTGCTCACCCCTACATGAAATTAATCGAGATTCAATTAATGTTTTAGGGGCATTTTGGTCATTTTTGTTGGAGTCACAACCTACGGTGCTTTAATTTCATGTTTTTGTTGCCAATTGTTTCATACAGTAGTTAGTGTATCGACTTTTCACTTTCCACAATTTCATGTTTTTGTTGCCAATTGTTTCATACAGTAGTTAGTGTATCGACTTTTCACTTTCCACAAGCACTTGAAGTTATAAGTTTTGTTTTGTATGCTTTTAGAGTAACTCCAGCCCTGCTCTATCTCTCAAGATATGGCGCAAAAAATCCCTCTAACGCTCCGCTAGAATCTTGGCTAGTTCAGAGAATTGAACAGTGTTGCGCCCAATGTGGCGCAACACTGTAGCTGCAACGCTACATCCTCTTTTTTTTTTTTTTTTTTTTTTTTTTTTCTTTTATGTATTGTAATGTAATATTAATGATAAATTTATGTATAATGTGTATTAGTAAATGTATTTTTTATACTAAATAATTGTGTAATGTATTTTTTGTGCTAAATAGTTTTGTGCTTTTTATTTATTGATATATTATAATTTTATTTTGTAATTTTTTAATATTAAAATGATACTATATAAATAAAAATTTAACACACTCAAACAAGTTTATTTCATTAAAATTAAGTTGTGGATTTCCTTATCCACATATATGGTCTAAACCATATATGGTCTAGTGTGTAAATTTGCACTAATTCATATATTTTCAAAAGTAACAGTTTTGATTCAATCGGTACATAGATGTATATGTATCTTCTTTAAGAAATTCAATTTATTACAATCATTTTTAAAATGTGAATATATGCTCTAAACCATATATGGTCTGGTGTGTAAATTTCCACTAATTTTTATTACTATTTGGGTAATAAACATTTATATAATATTACATATTCATATATATAGCAAATTATTCAAAATAAAAATAAATAAAATATATTTTTATTATTTGAGTAATTAACATTTTATATAAGATTAAATATACATATATACCAATTTATTTGAAATAAAAAATGAATAAAAAAATAATACATTTAATGTAGAGTAAAATGTAGAGATAAGGGCTAGAGATGAATGTTCAACTCAACTCTAGAGTAGAGTAAAGTCCGCGCTAGAGTAGAGATAAGGGCTGGAGATGGCCTTAGTGGCACTTTGTTCTGAGTTGTTTGTGGCGCGATTGAATATAAAGAAAATCGGTTTTGATTGGATTTATGGGTTAAAGTCGATTAATATTGAATAAAGTTAATGTGAGGTAAAAGTAAGAAGGGGTTATTGAATATGATAGATAATTAAAAATATATGAGTAAATAAATAGTGAATTAAAATTGAGTGATGTATGTCAGCTCATTTGGTTACTTCGCTTAACAGTAGCTCCATTTGTTACTTTAGTCCAACATTTAACAACTATAGCTTACCACTCATATAGTGTAACCAACTCCACTTGTGTAGTAATAACTCTAATGGCATGATTAGTATGAAGGAATGACATGAGAATGGAATGATCATTCTCTTCCTCATTCCTATTCTCATGATTGGTATATTTTTTGGGAAGGAATGATCATTCCCATTGGAATGGCAAAACCCATCTTCATGGGATTAGCCATTCAATAGTAAATGGAAGGTTTTCTCATTCCCATGTGTGTAGGAATCAATTTTCTAGAAAATAAAATTAACAAATAATAATAAAATATATATATATATATAATACATAATATAAATAATGATTAAAATATATTAAATAAAATTATTTTAAAAAAAATTCAAATAAAAAAATTAAAACTTACTTTTATTTATTTTTTAATTAGATATATTAAATACTTATATAAAAATAAAACTAAAAAAAGCATTTATATATAATTTAAAAATATATTATTTTATTTTTATATATTATTAAAAATATATTATTTTTTATATATTAAAAATATATTACTTTTAAAAATATATTATTAAAAATATATTATTGAAAAATATTAAAAATATATTATTTTATTTTTAAATATTATTAAAAATATATTATTTTAAAAAATAAAATTCAAATAAAAAATTGAAAACTTACTTTTATTTACTGTTTAATTAAAAAATAAAATAGATATTATTAAAAATATATTACTTTTATTTTTAAATATTATTAAAAATATATTATTTTTTATATATTAAAAATATATTACTTTTAAGAATATATATATAATTTATAAATATATTATTTTATTTTTATATATTATTAAAAATATATTATTTTTATATTATCAAACAATATATTATTCTACTTTTATATATTATTCAAAATATATTATTAAAAATAGTTTTATTTTATTTTTATATATTATTAAAAAAGAATTTATAATTTATTAAAAGTATATTATTTTAAAAAAAAAACTTTTATTTATTTTTATAATAAAAAATAATAATGTCATTCCATTCCAGCCCTATTCATTCTGCATACCAAACGCATCAATGACAAAACATGTTTCATTCCATTCCCATAATCATTCCATTCTTCAATTCATTCAATTCCTACCAAATTTCATTTCATCATACCAATCATGCCAAAAGTAAATTAGCTCGCCAGTTAGCTAGTACAACTAGCTCCACTTGTATAGTAATAGTTCCAAGTAAATTAGGTTACCACTTAAATTAGGTTACCACTTAGCTAGTATAACTAGCTCCACTTCAGTAGTAATAGCTCCAAGTAAATTAGGGCAACCACAACACTGCGCCACAATAAAGATTTCGCTGAAGTTGCGTGCTTTTCTTCTCTCCAATGCAACACTGTAATTTTGCGCTACTGTACATATGTGAATAGTGCATCGCCAGATATGGCGATGCACTGTAGTTTAACTCTACATATTTTTTATTTTTTTTAGTGTTATTTTATATATTAATGATAACTTTTTTTGTATAATATGTATTAATAAATATATTTGTAATGTTAAATAACTTGGTGATTTTATTTATAGATGTATTTTAATTTATTTTTTATTTTTTTGTAAATTTTAATAGTATCACATGAATAAAAATTTACCACAATAAAACAAATAGATTTGTATTATTATATAATTTGTATAGGTATTGTTTAAATTTATGAAATAGTATCGTGTTGTTACACATAAATATATTTTTATTAGTTGAGTAACAAAAACTTAAATAAGAATAAATATACATGTATATTATGATTTATGTGAAATAAAATAAATAAAAAAATAATATATTTAATATAGAGTAAAATGTAGCGCGAACTACTGGAGATGAAACTAGATATTTGGCTAACTCTACTCTAGAGTAGAGTAAACTCTACACTGGAGTAAAGTAAAGAGCTGGAAATGATCTTAGTTCCATTTAACTAGTGTTGTATGAATACAAATTCCGGTTAGGAATTCAACATACCTTTCACATTAATGTCATTCCATGGTTTTTTTGCTTCTAGTTCTATATTTTTTCTTTTTTCGTTTTTTGTAAATAATCTTTGGTTACACTTAAAAGTACATTTCATTTAGAATGCAATGCATATGTTTGTACTCAATGAATTTCAAATTTTCTCATTTAAGATAATGAATTGCAAATAAATGTCACTAATTTGAGATCCAATACGCAGACATACATAACGTAGTCGTAATAGTTAGTTTCAATAAAATCTTTGAGAAGTATAAAAAATTATTTACAAGCACAGTAGTGCTTGATTTTAAAGACAATGTGGACCCTCTTGTGTCTAACATTTTGAATATTCTATCAAAATTTGTTTTTATTGCCTGTTCATATTATATTATTCGCACGGCATATACACCCCAATAGGTAGAAAGAGAGAGAGAAAAAAAGATAAATATTATAAATTAGACAAATGTGTAGTAATTTGCATGCATATTCTTTTTCTCTTTATCTAATCTAATAAAGTATGAATTTGCAGAACTTTTATTACCTTGAAGCCTCTTAACGACAAGCAATTGGGCCCGAAACTCTTTAACTCAAGTGTGCACCAAAAATAGAAAAGAAGCCTAAAACAAAAAAGTAAAAAATAAAGGTATAAATTGTAAATTTTAGCCTCAACCTTTGTTTTATTTGTAATTTAATATGAATTAGTTAATTTTTAGTAATAAAAGACACGAGTTTTTGAATTTTGCAAACCAAATCACCCATTCAACTAATCAGTCATCTAAGGATGAGGAAAATCACACAAAGGACAAAAAAGAGATTAAATGAATTAAATTAACAAAAAGTTTGGATGAGATATGTGAAACTAAGTCAATAACGCTCATCAAGTGGCACAATTTAAAAAGTTGGGAAATGTAGAGTAATTAATGAAAACAATTCAGAAGTTAATAGTTAATTATTTTACATACAAAAAGTTTAAAAAATTACGAATACAAAAAGTTAAAAAGATCAGATTAACCAATTGGGACGACGAGATTTTACTCTCATGCACATGCATTTTTTGTTTGAAAAGTAAACTCACCAATTAAAATTGATAAATTTGACCCGTCCGAACAACCTTGAATCGTTATGCCCATTGAAAACAAATTTTTTGTTAGCTTTATAAGGACAAATATATTGGGTGTAGGGTGATGTTTAGTAAATTTAACTATATAATTAGTTGATAACTTAGTTGATAACTGATATATTAGTTGATATAACTTGTAAGAAAATTGAAATTTATAATCTTATAGATGGTGATTGATGATTGAAAAATCAACAGATATGATAATAAAATTATTTGATAAAATTACATGATAAGTGTCTGCGTATTTGAGTACAAGAAAATTTATAAACTAAAAAACTCCAAATTTATAAATTTTCTTCTTTCTCTCTCTTTTTGGTCTTAAAAAAATATCTTGATACTAATTAATTGACTATTTGAGCCATGAACAGCTTTACTACTTTGATCAACTTGGTATCTTTGAATTTCTCATGCATATTCACTGTCTGCACGCTTGTATCAACTTCTTTATGTACGTTTTTCCAACGTCTCGATTAAAGGTCCTATAATTTTCACTATATAATTATTAAAGAAATCACTTTTTCCAATAAAAATATTACTAAAAAAATGTAATGTGGAGCCTCAATTGGGGAAGAACATGGATTCCATTCTATGGAAGCAGATTTTTTGACTCTTTTTCTCTTGAAGGCTTGACCTTTACACTTGATGTTGGGCACTTTTACATTTTTTATGTGGAAAGAAATAAAAATTATTTCTTTGGTTTTTATTTGTCATGTTAGTAGGGTCCTTGAGCACAGTGTGATAAAAACATTTTTCTTTTTTTCTTTTAGATGCAGAATTAGAAAATTATGTTAAGTTTGGTGAATTTTATCTTAGGTGGGGTCATATATATATATATATATATAGGATTTGGTTCAAATGAGAACTAAGTCCTATCGTGAAAACCGTGAGAATCGCTATTTTTAATTGTATGTAGTGTTATGATTTTGATTGTATTTTAGTGCTATTCTTAATCAGGATGTATTTTATTAAAAATAGCAACACAATTTATGTTAGCATTTGTAAAAATGATAGCACCATGTGAGATAAAAAATAGCATTATACACAATTAAAAATAGGACCAAATATGGTTCTCACGGTTCTCATACTAGGATTAGTTTTTATTTGAACCAACCCCTGTATATATATTTTTAACTTTAATTTGATGAACACATCTTCATGGGTGTGTGATCTAACAACCAAAAAATTTGTGCCTTTACGCGCATCCTCGTGATGTTGTATAAGTATGATTAAATTGAATCTACAATTTAATACATCTACATTTAATTAAGAATGTGTATATAGGGGTTGGTTCAAATAAAAACTAGTCCTGGTGAGAGAACCATATTCGATGCTATTTTTAATTGAGTATGATGTTATTTTTAATATTGCATGGTGCTATCATTTTCACAAATACTAATAAAAATTTTATTGCTATTTTTAATCAAATACATCATAGTAAAAATAGCACTAAAACACAATTAATCATAGCACTACCTACAATTGAAAATAGTGGTTCTCACGGTTCTCATTCTAGGACTTGATTTTCATTTGAACCACATCCTGGGTATATATATACATTTAATTTGATGAACACATCTTCACTCTATAATAAATTGATAAGAGAGGGACAGTCCACTGGATTTATAACTATATGTTCATTTATCATAAGTATGAAATTATTCTTTAAATCTTTCTAAAAGCTACTAGATGTTAAAATTAGACAATTTTATATGTTTACTAAAATTTTTGAATTTTTTTACAAAAATACAACATTGAAAACAAAGCATACATCAATCATTTATAAACAAGTTATAAACTAAATAGTAATGAATATTCTCCCACTAAAAAAAACAAAAATCAACCATTTTTGAATCTTGAAAGTTCATATATTTACATATAGAAGCTAAAACTTTTGTAAGTGTGAAAATAAAAGTTACTACTAGATAAGTGGTGTAATTATGTGGCCAAGTAAGTTGCGATATTAGTGAGGATGTATGAACTGGGCTACATATCCTATAAAACAATGGGCCACAAGGCCTATTTAATGCCTGAAAAAACAAGAAAAAAAAAAGGCCTATAATAAAGATTAAGGACTGAAATAAAATCCATCTATGGGTTAAGGCCTATATGGAAAGAGTTCCCAAATCCATTGGAATCTTGATGACATGGGCTACGAATATGGGCCGCCATTCTACTCGTCCATTAGTCATATTAATTGCACGACAATGAACTACACTAGTATTTGATCCTGTGCACATGCACAGAGGGAAACAATATTTTATATATTATATGTACGTATATGATATTTAGAAATTTGAATTAGATAAAGTGTATTACATTTTAAAATTTTGACTATATGTAAATGTATAATATAAATATAATTTATTTAACTTCCATATAAATCAATTATTATTTTTTTTGTTAATGTATAATTATAATACAAAATAGAAATATTAGTAAAAAAGTAATTTAATATTATATATTCAGAAAATTTAAAATCTTGTAAAGTTGTTACAGAATAAAAAATTAATAATAATAAGGTTTTATTTGTGTAACTGTCATTTGAATGCTAGTCATAAAGATTTTTATTAAATGTTGGATATATTTTTATTAAATGAACACCTATTTCAATTAAATGAACTTATATTATTATTAATTGTGGCTGAATAAAATTCATTGAAACTTGCCAGCAATTATATATACTGGTTTTACCCCGTGCATTTGCACGAAAAGCGATACAATAGAAGAAAAAGTAATTAAAATATAAAATAAAATAAAATTAATAACTTAATAAATGAGAAAAAATAATTTAAAAAAAGTGAATCTAAATATTAGTAAACACTTTTTTATATACAACATTCGTGGTTTTCCTATCGTCATCACAACAAATCATTATCGTTAAACTCGTTGAACTCGTGACTCTGGGATTTGATTTTTCAAAATATTTGATGTATCTTAGTAATATTCAAAAAATTATTTTTTTATTATTGTATGACTACAATAGAAAATAGAGATATTTATAGCCATTCTTAATTAGTTGTGAAATATGTATTTATATAATATCAAAAAATATATAATAACAAAATAAAAAAAACAAAAATATTTTATATTTCAAGATATAAAAATGCGTTACAGAAATGGACACATTTCAAATTGGGACATGTGAAAATAAATTGTGTAACTGAAAGTTATAATTTTTATTAAATGGTAAACATATTTTTATTAAATGAACTCATATTATTATTAATTGCTGGCTGAATAAAATTTATTGAAGCTTGCCAGCAATTATATATATATATATATAGATATAGATTTGTGGTGACTGACAATTTCCTTGTGTATCTAACAAATAAGTGCAATCGAATATAAAAAACTACACACACACACACAATATCATGAAATATAACAATTTTAACCATGGATTAACCCAATTAAAATTGAAATCTCCCTATTTCCTTATATATTAATTCAAACTATGTTGAGCTTAAGTGACATGCTCCCATTCTTCGGGATCCTATATGACAAAATTATATGTTTCGTTAGGCTTGAGTAGATTTTAATTTACTTCTAATTCAAAAATAATTAGGTTCGAATTATTCATAAATATGTTGATTATTTATGGTCATGTTACATGTATTAATGCATTTTAATATCATTTCTTATTATAACCATTGGATTGTAAATGTATTTTAAAAGTTAATAACTTTTGTATTTTTTATCAGTTTTCCATATATAATATATCAAATTAATCATCTCTTGATCAACATAGTTAAATAGTTTTATATGGTTCATTTTTGCCAATTAATGGACAAACTTTAAAAGATACTATTATATAATTTAAAACTTCAATATTATATTCATATATATAACTTATAATAATACTTTACATACATTTGTGGATGTATATATAATTGAGTATTAGATTTTTTTTTAATATTTTAAAATACATAAATGTATAATGATCACTCTCTTAGTCTCTTGACTTCCATATAGAGTCTTTTCAAGTACAAACTCCAAATTTAGAGAATAAGAACACCTAAGATACTGAAGCAACTCAAATTGTTACTTTTTTCTCATTTCAACCAAATGACTTATACATATGTAGATACATAAAATTTGTGGCCAATTAAATGGCGCCACATGGAAATTAATTTATTAAAAATCAAGTCATATTTTCTATTTATATTTTAGAAATTTCCATATATTTAATTCCTAAATTTAAATAGTTAATTAATTGATATTTTAATATTTTAATTCTTGACCAATCAAATATTATCAAGTGTCAAATCTTAATTCTTGGTAATAAATCACATGTCTTCTAGAAGATCTTGGGAGATCTAAGTAGATCTAAAAGATCCTATGTGAATCATCATGAACCAATCAAATCGCGTCCTACGATTCTTAAATTTGGTAGAGTTCTCTCCCCTACACCTATAAATAGGGGCTCTCCCTAAAGCCAAAACACCTCATAATTTATATTCAAATTCAAGATTTCTAGAGAATTCTCTCGACGAGATTCAAGTGTTCTTGAAGATTCAAAGGCGTTCTTGAAAATTCGAAGCAAGATTCAAGCGCATTCAACCTCAAGACTGGTGTTCAATCCGGAAACAAACTGCAAAGCCTCCGAATAACGTTAGTAAATTCAAAACCGGCGTAGAGAAGATTCAAGATCTACTTTGCGACGAAGACCCAGGATTCGTGTTCTTCGTGTTTTTGGGATATTTCGACGTTTGATCTGAAATCAAGGCGTTGACCCTCGAATTAACGTTAATTCAAGTCAAATCAAGTCAAGGAGAAGATCCAGGCGAAAATTTCGCTCCAAAACTTAATTCAAGTCAAATCAAGTCAAGGAGAAGATCCAGGCGAAGATTTCGCTCCAAAACTTAAAATTCTTCGTGAGAAGAATAAGAGGAATCATAGAGATTGTAACCCGCTACATTTATTTTGATTCAAGAAGTTCATTTGAATAATATTTTTCGTGTTTATAAATTCAATACACGAAAATTTGTTGTTACAACATATTTAAAGTGAAATGTGCAAAATTTCTAATATAATTAATTAATCGCTACATAATCCTATTTAATTACTAATAAAACTAAACCTAGTGCTAGTCACTCATGCATAAGCAAAAGTTTTATTAGCTGATATGTTCTAAAATACGTCACACATGGCGCTATTCCTTACTCAATTTTAAATGATGGTAATAATCTATACTTATATAAAAAGGGATCCTATTTACTACAAATAGTATTCAGAAAAGTCAACTGCAATTAATGTTATTACTATTTACAGCATGTATTTTATTTAATTATTTTATATTGAAATTAATGTTATGCGATTCAATTAATGCTATTATTATTCCCATACAATCGGTTTTTCTGCGAAAAAATTCTACAAAATCGGTTTTAATTTTTTGTATATTTATAATTTCCTTCATATCTTTTATTTGTTTTATCCCATAAAATCTATTTAGTCAACAAAATCCCATAAAATCGTTTTAAACTTTTTGTAGATTGAAATCGAAATTTTCTTCTTATCTTTTTAGCAAAAATTTTATTATTTATGTATTGAATTTCTGTAATCTAATTTCAGATTGTATCATTTAGAATATATTATAGTTATATTATCAAATCATAAAAAGATACTAAATCCATATTGTAAAGAAAATAAGTCATATAATTTTATAACAATTCTACTACACTATTTAACAGTATTCCTTTTTATTATGTAATAAAATAATAATTAAATATTATATAGTGAACAATAATAAGTAAAACTGTTACTTTCTCTTATATCAAGGGATAAATTTTTTATTAGTATAAATATTTTAGTGAGATAATATATTCATTATTTTACATGTTAGCCCTAACATGCTCATATTTAATGTTCTGGCTAAAAAAACAAGCTGGTTAATATGTGAAAAAAAAAAACTTATAATAACCCTATTGTTTTTTAGATTTGATTAAAAGAGGTACAAAATAGATAATAACCATATTATATTTTAGACTTAAATGGACAAGGGTGTGAAAATAACTCATTTAATACTCTGTCCCGTGCATCGCACTGGGTACGTACTAGTTAGTCATATAACAGAATTCTAAAACATCTACCGTTCAGCTAACAACTATTTTTCCATTTATAATAACTTTAGGGTAGCTGAGATAGTATTTTTACTTTTTACCAACCCAACCCTTTTTTACCCTAGTAGGTAGAAGTTGAAGTCTTAGTAATTGGATGAAAGATTTTTTCAAAAAAAAAAAATGTATGATATTATAAAATGAGGTTTAATAAAATGTCTTTTTTAAAGAAAATGCTAGTAAATGTAGAATTGTGAATGAAAAATGAGATAAAAGCGTAATGAGTAAAGTTGATGTGATATTAAAATAGTGAAATGTTGATTGGTAAGATTAATAGTAATAGATTTGTCAGTGGATGAATATTGTTTTTGTTGCATTGGATACAATATAATGATGATTAATATACTTAAGTATTTTAAATTGTATTAATGAGATTTGTAGAGTAAAAGTAAGACGAGATAATAATTTAATCTTTAATTTTATTAAGATAAACCTTTAATAAACGAATAAAAATGAAAAATATTTCAATATGGCTAAACAAATAAAAATAAATAATTTCAAAGTAAATACT